>PVIR01004518.1:0-78640 GCA_004026965.1 Petromus typicus
TTTTTTTTTTTCCTTTGTTTTGGATGAGCTTGAAAGTTTTTAGAAGCATGATTCAAGTTTTGTACAATATCCTTCATTTAAGATTTGTCTGATATTTTTCTGTGAGGTTATGTGTTTTGTAGAGAAAATCATAGATATAAAAGGCCTTTGTCATCATCACATACATTATCAGCCTAATTTGTCACTTTACACCTCATTAAGGTATATCTGGCAGGTACCTGTTCTGTGAAGTTACTTTTCAGAGAAGCTCACTGTATGATGAGAGTGAGGCGTTATGCTCCATAAAATACTGAAAATTCTCCTGCATGGGAAATTTTCCCATTCTTATTTGTTCAGTCATGCATTTATGTCAGTTTGGATTTATGGATTTTTAGTTCATATTTTAAGGCATAGTTTTATACTGCTTTACTTTATTATTTAAGTTGTGCCAGCAAATGACCATGAGGAGCTCTTTCAAGAGGTGCCTTTCAATTGTGACCCTTGGATATATGTCCCCATGATTGTCTTTTCCTTTAATTGGCTCCTTATTTTCTGGCATGATTATCTAGGCTAACAATGTGTTTTCTTGCCTCTACTTTGATCAGCTATTTCTCCAAAGCTCCCTGGATCCTTTCTTTGGAGAACAGCATGCTCCTAAAGTGTGAGTTGCTATCTGTGCCCCTTGTGTTTATGCTCTCCCAGCTAACAGGCAATGGAAACCTAGCCAGCATATTATTCTATACATGTTTTTATATATAGCCATGTGAGCTAGTCTTCCTATGGAGTTCTTCACTGAGACCCATCACTTTAGTCTACTCACGGGAAAAACATCTATTAAATCAAGTCTTACATACTCTTTCCTATAATTTGCTTAAACATGGACAGGCAATATATTTTTGATTGGCACTGCCAATAAAATTTCAAGTCCATGGCTTCAGAGACCCTCCTGACACCCAGCCTTTGAGGTGAGTCAGGGCCAGCAACAAAGGCACAATCAGGACCTGGGACCAAGTGAGACTATCCTGCCACTTAGCAGCCTCTGAGCAGGCTTCTCTGCACTGCTTTTTGCACTCTGCCTGCTTCTTCAGTGCTGCTTCCTCTTTTTGAAATTGCTGACAATATGTTTTACAAACCAGGTTAGAGAAGGGAGCATAATAATCTTTCTGAAAATGGGATGAGCCTACACTTTTCTGAAGTACATTCATTATATCACAGGGATGTATTACAAAACTCACTTTACCTACACATGTACAGTGCTCAGCAGTTATGGAGTGTCACCACAGTATGACAGAAACAGCTGTGTGCTTAGCAAATGGAGGTTATGGGGAGAGAGTTTTCCAGATATATTCTCACAAACTAGCTACTACTCTCTGCTGTTCAGTTCTTCGCAATCTTGATTCTGATGGTGTGTAAGTTTGAATCTCAACCTGATGTTCTTGACTGGTTTCATGAGAAAGTCTGGCTCCACTATAAATGTCTATATTTTCCATGGACATTACAACTAAGAATTTAATCTTCACATTGCTTCAAACTAATTTTACTATTGAACCCTTACCTAAGGTAAATAGTCCTGCCCTTTACTATACTGAAAAAAACTTCTACTAGAGTTCTTCATAATCAAATTATTTTCCACATTTGATATTTACTGGAAGGAAGTGTCACTCTTTCCAGAAAGTGTTGCTTTTCAGTAGGACATTGGATACTGACACTAGAAAGTTAGGTCTTTCTTAAATTCTATTCCATTGAGGCCAAAAGAAGTAAATTCACACTGAAGTGTGAAAAGTTTCAGATATCAGGTATGACATTCCTATTGTCTTGAAAGAAAAGTAAGAATTTACTTTCAAATGTAAGTGAGCAGGCAGGTGCAGGATGTTCCAGAGAGCAATGAGGATTCCAAAGGTACAGAAGCATCAGGGAGCTGTGTCCCTGAGCACTGGAAGGTATTTAGGAATGGAACCTACAGGATAACATGGGGGAGGGGAGAAGTCAGAGGTGACAGGAGATACAAGTGGAATTCATAAACTGTGATAAAAAACTTGCAAATCTTCTTGCCTGCTGAGAAACTACAGAGGAATATCTAGCTAAATGGGATAAAAATAGATTTTCTGCAAATCATGACTACAAACATTTTTGTTATACAGAAAGAACCAACAACTGGGATCTCGTCTTCCTAAAAGCTTCTGCACAGCAAGATAAATCACCAACAGAATAAAAAGACAACCTGCAACATGAGAAAGAATTCTTACCACCCATTTCTCAGACAAAGGACTACCATCTAGAGTATGTAAAGATTTTTTTTAAAAAAAATCAGCCCCCCAAATTTAAATACTCAATACAAAAATGGGCATCTGAAACATGATAAAGAACTAAAGGCAGTTGAGAAATATGAATATATGTTCAACATCTACAGATATGTAGATGAAAACAACACTGAGATTCCACCTCACTCCCAAAAGAATACCTGCCATCAAAATCAACGAACAACAAATGCTGGAGAGGCTGTGGGGGGAAAAGAACCCTTCTCCACTGTTGGTAGGAATGTAAACCGGGCAAGCACTATGGAGATCAGTGTGGAGATTCCTTTAAAAGACTAGGAATCAAGTTCTCATTTGATCCTGCTATTCCTGTGCTAGATATATACATGAAAAATTTAAAAAGAATCATACCACAGCAACATGTGCATCCATGTTTATAGCAGCTCAGTTTGTGATAGTGAAATCTTGAAAGCCACCCAAATGCCTATCAACAGGAGACTGGATAAAGAAGATGTGTGTTTTTAAAATATATATATATATAAAATAGAGTATTACTCAGCCATAAAGAATGTAATCTGAGTCATTTATACTCAAAGGGATATACCTGAAGACATACTTAAAAGAAATAGAAGCATAAATATCATATTTTTTCTCTGGTATGAGAAACTAAAGGTGTAAATGAATGCCAAAATGTGTGATAGGTAATGTGAAATAGGAAGAAAATGTGTAAAATGAAAAGGGAAAAGGCATGTAGGGCAAAGTAAAGGAGGGAAAGAAAGAAAAACACTGATAATAAAAAAGAAACAAAGCTTTTTTTATATACTGGGTGGGAGTTGTAAGGAGTGCAGGTGAAAAATGAGAATTAAAATGTGTCATGTACAAGTACAAATTCTCAATGTTGAATGTAATCATACTGTATGTATAGAATGTACCAATAAAGTGAAAAAAAATGTTTTGCTGCTATAGCTATAATCGTATACACCATGACAGGATCAACTTGGAACTTAGCATGCTGAAAATATTTTCCATTTAATAGGAAAAAAAAGTGTCACAAAATATAGAATCTCATTTACATTACAGTTTGTAGACTGTTGCAACTTAAGTAGAAGAAAAAACACTTTAAAAATCTAAAAATCAACAGAGTCATTAAAAGTACTTTTCATTGTTATCAGATAGACCACCTAAATTGAAGGAAATGATCACATCTAGAATGAACTGCAATATAACTTCATAGAATGTCTACCTTTCACATGAGATGTGTCCACTTTTAAATTAGTGAGATTATGAGATGCAAAATCTGTCTCAGCCACTTAATATGTGAAGTAGCAGTGGCAGCAAGGGAATTTTTCATGACACCTACTGAAATATTCAAACACTTTCTTAATGACAACCATTCAGCCACAATGCTAAGGATCTTCTGAAAGCTTCAGACTCAAATCTTATGTCAAAACAACTCAAGGTGTAAAGTGAAAATAACTATTTAGAAAATAGAAAAACAATAAAATTAGAAAGCTGCAATGCATAATGCCAGCAGGGCCCACTGAAGACAAGGTCAAACAGTCAGTTTTTCAGGAATTACTAAAGCAGTGTGATCTGAGATTCTACTAACATTGATATTGTGTCTACAACCTTCACCAGTTAGAGCTAATACTTATTTATCACTTTTTACAAAGGAACAGACCACTTCAGTATATACACCCATCACCACTTTCCCAACAGCTCCACCCCCACCCACTTAAGAGTAGATTTTGCTCATCTCCATCACTAGGTACTTAGACATATGCTCACGGACACATATTTTCTCTTCACTACAAATGAGACCCAGAAAGCCTGCCCGAAACAGGTGCACGGATATTGAGCATTATATGCACTTCTGCCCTATTTTATCTTAGCAGCTCAATTTTCTGATCAATGTTTATAGACTTTAGAAATAATAAGGGAAAAGGAATAGGTATTTGTGAGACTTGGAGAAATAAAACAAGAATGAGAAGTGAGGAGTCAGCATAAGGACTGTAAGAGACCACTTGAGGATATATCTTATTTCCAGAGTTTAAGTGACTAACTTCAGCTGTTTTATCTCTCAATTGTGAACTAAATCTTCCCACTACAAAGCAATGAAATTTTAATGCCTCAAAAGTAACCCAAAAGGATCAGCCCAAGGGTTGGATCTGAACATTGGGCCAGACAGAGGCAGGCCTATAATTACCATAGGAATGGAAACGCTTGCAGAGAAAAGAAACAGAAAAAGACAGAGGGAGTGACAAAATTGCAAACAAAACATTAAAGATACATTGAGAAAATTCACTTCTGGGAAAATTCAAAGAAAGTAAAATATGTTGAAAAAAGGTTTAAAACCAGCACATTGAAAACCTCTGTGATTGCAGGCAAATCCTCATGCTCCAGTGAGCACACAATGCAAACCCTGGGCACATGGCTCAAAGCTTCGGGGTTAGTAAACCATGTGTACATGGTGCTGCACGGAGACAGTGGTACACTGTACAGTATACTCACAACCCAGGTCTGACTAGAGAGCCAGAGGGAGGCAGGATGCTGGAGCCTGTACGATGATCCTTTCTGCTTGCAGAGATAAAATCTGTTTGACACTATCCTCCTTTCTGCTTTGAACCTAACTCTCCTATGTGGCTTGAAGAGTAGTTAGAACCAGTTATTAGAACCACACTTGTATGAGGAAAAAGCACCAACATTGTAAATTGGAGAAAAAAACAAGTAGAGGCTGACACCCAGAGGCCATGAGCACCCCAACCCAATTTGTTTTCTTCTAGCTTTCTCACTGGTAATGAGGGACTCGCAATTATATCCACTTTGGTCAGGTTCTCCATTATTTATACAAATTTATAAATTTAAAATGCTCAGAAACAGAAATTGAATAATAATATACATAAAGTAAAAGCAGTACATTATATAACAAAATTTTGAACATGAATCAGATGCAGTTATATATCAAAAGTAAATTAAAAATCTGAAAATGATCATGAACAAAATTAAATATACAAATCAAAGGGAAATTTAATGAATGCATGGTGAAACAGATCTAAGAGCACGAAAAGATCTATCCACAGAAAATTTAAAAAAAAATTTAAATCCAGTAAGTAGCTCCATTAGATGCTCAATTAATTCTAAAACTTAAAAAAGCAATATCAATGAGGAAGTTCTTGAAAATGTAAGTGGCTGAAAATTTCACTAGTTTAAAAGAAGATAGGCAGGCTAAAAATATTTTCTCTCTTAACAAAGGATATGAAGAATGCAAGATATCAATAATTAAGGGAAATTATTAAATGTTATTGGGTAAGGAAGAAAGAGAAACTATTAAAGCCAAAAGATAATGCCAATGATAGCTACAAACTGTACAAAGAAGCAACCCACAATGGTTAATTATGTTAGAATGATAAAGTCTGATTTGAGAGTAAGAGTGAACATAAAGTCACAAATAAAAAGACATGAACTGAAATATACCCTAAAGGAGAAGGTTAAGATGCAAAAACAATGAAATGAAGCCCTGAGTAAGGGGATAAGTAAATGACAGGTCAACAAATGCTAGGGAAGGAGAGTGATAGTTTTATCACAGAAAGTTTGGTCTTGTTTATATTTCTCATTTTTATTTATTTTGCATTTCTAATTAATTTTAAATCAGTAATGACTCAAGTTCAAAAATCAAAATATCAATAAACTGACCAGGGCTATCATTTTTTAAAAAATCTACACACACAATCACTTACTGTTGACTCTGTGTTGTATATTCCTGCAGATTTATATTTCCTTACATTATCATTTTGTGTAATAATTTGGGAATGGAGAGATGCTGCTAAATTTCATACTACACATATTTCTGGTACTCCTCATTTTAATAGTATGTTAAAGATACACTTACATGTCAGCAATAAGTTCTGCTTTATTTTTAATACGTAAATGCATATGATAGAGCAGGGGTTACATAATTTGTTTGGTAGAGACTGACAGTACATATGTCCAGCTTTGAGAACCAAGAGATTTCTGTGGCGTTACAGCATGGAACTAGCCACAGTGTCGCAGTCAGCTTTTCATTACTAAGACAAAATTCCTGACACCCACAACTTAAAGAAGGAGAAGTTTGTTCTGTCTCACATTTGAAAAGTTTCAACTCTTCAGATCTTCTTGTATGATTGGTGGCTCAGGTCTGAGTATTGGTGCAGGGGACTGAGCAAAGGAAAGCTGCTCACTTCACACCAGCCAGGAAGTAGAAAGTAAAAGGAGATGCCTGGCGGGGAGATGCACCCTCCTAGGCCATTCACACAGCCACCACCTCCTCCAACTAGGCCCTGCCACCTAAAAGCAGTCAGCTATACAGCCATACAATCCAACCACCTTTCAAAAGACCCACCCATGAGTGTGTAAATACAAGAGACTACTCTGAGGTCTTTAATAATTTTCTTATTTTGTAACACTAAGCTCTCCTTACACTATGACTAAACAAAAGTAAGAGATATACCATATAAAAGAACAACTGGGCATAGTGGCTCATGCCTGTAATCCCAGCACACAAGAGGCAAAGGCAGGAGGATTGCTATGAGTTTGAGGCTAGCCTGGGCTACACAGTAAGTTCCAGGCCAACCTGAACTAGAAAGTGAGACTCTATGTCAAAAAAAAAAAAAAAAAAAAAGTTCATAAATAAATACGAATAATGCTTCAACTAAAAACTACATCCATGTCCTAAAAATTTATAAATAGACTAGCTGAAAATATCTTGGGATCACCAATCCCAAAAAAACTGAAGAGGTTAATACACTTTTCTGAAGATTAACCACATTTTTTAAATGCTACAAAGAGAGATTCAACACCACACACATAAACATGCTCTTTTTGCTCTGAATATTGTAGCATGTTGATACACACACTAAAGATGAATGTTTTTGTCTTTGTAAAACTCGGTGATCAAGTCAAGCACTACTGAAACTGCTTAAAGAAAGCATTTGTAAAGAAGTCTATGAAGTCAGTTCTTAAGTAGAATGAATTTTCTATCATGATAATTTAAATAAACAAAATCATGCCAAAGTAAATGCAACTCATCTTTTAATTACTAACAAATGCCACTGTAGTTCAGTAAAATGTACTTTTACACAAGAATGCTTCCTATATGTAGATATTTTAAACTCTGTTACTGTTAAAAATTTACAAAAGCAATACAGAATGAAATCTTATAAATAGAAATTATCTTTCGCACAAGTTCTTAATTAGCATATAACTAGCTTCTCTGACCCACACATTTAAATTTTCAGTTTTTTAAAAATCGTATATATGAGATTGCTTTCTAAGAGTTTCACAGAAAGAATAATAAAAGAAATCAAAAGCACATTTTTAATAGTAACAGTGTGAACAGGTAAATCATATCAGGTTTTCTTAATAAATTCCAACTTTAATTCATTCTTAGGTTCATTTCTATATTGATATTATGCATAATTTTTTTAACAAAACATCATGACAAATGGTTCCATTCTGTGCTCTCATGTGCACTAACTTAAGTACAGATCATTCTAGGATAATATGATTTAGACCTACAATGTCCCCCAAAACAATCCTATATTCAGAGGTATGGCTCTTGGCAAGTGATTGGATCACAGGATTATGTGTAGACTGACACACTGATAAGTTGGTAGCTGAATGTGCAGATTAGAAGTGGGGTCCCACTGGAGGAGAACGGTCACTGGGTCATGTCTTTGTAAAGTACCTCTCTGCCTCTTTATTCTTTCTGCTTCCTGGTTGCCATGAGTTACACTGCTTTCTTCTACTCTGCCATTTTTGCCTTGGACCCAGCCACCCTGGAGTATAACCTCTGAAATCATGAGCTCTAATACATTTTCCACCTTTAACTACAGTCATCAGGTACATTTTCCCAGCAACAGAAAAGCTGACTAACACTAGTAATCTCAATTTTTCCCCCAAATGTGTAAACATTCCACATATGATTCTCACTCATGCCAAATGGACATTTTTGAGTGTACTGACAGCATCTTAATAATGAATCATTGCTGCTACACGTATTCTCACTCAGTGAGCAAAACTTTTATGTAAGGTGAGCTCAGCCAGTCCTGGGGGCTCACACTCGTAACCCAGCACCCTCAAGTGAGGTAGAAAGATCTGAAGTACAAGCTTTGCCAGGGCAACTTAGTGATTTAGTGAAACCTTGTCTCAAACTTTAAACAAATAAAAGGGCCAGAGATGTAAGTCAGTGAGGACTTAGGATTAACCCCCAGTACCACAAATAATCAACCAATTAACTAGAGCATATGCTCATAAAATAGTTTTTCATTAAAATATTATATGTAACAATTAAAAATAGCTACCAATGGGGAGGGGGACAGGCTTCTGATTTAGAAACTCCTGTCAAAAATTACTTGAAACCAATTATTTATTAAAATTCAATCAGCTTCCCCTTAGTTAACAGTAAAGCACATATAAAACATACATTCCATTGTACATCATTTTTACATATATATTCATCAACTTTAATAAACTGACAATGACAATATTATTGAAATCTCCTGCCCAGTCTAATTCCTTTACTCTACAGAACACATCTTAATTGTCAGGAATTATTCAAAAGAAAAAGTCGTGGTCATTGCCTGGCACGTGGATTCTGCAGTTAAGATGCACTGTTTTACTAGTACTGTCTCCCAGTCCATTAAACATGTTTTCTGAAACAAGGAAGAGTTGTTAAACTTTGAGTAAAAGTGCAGTGCAAAATGTGTCATCAAAAAGTGTACTCTGTAATAATTTTTAGTAGGTGAATATTTCTCAGATTCTGAAGGATTCTGGTAATTCAATTTGAATTTGGTATCACAGGAGACCTACTGGATGGGAGAGAGATAACATAAGTGATACTTAAAACAACAGCCCTCTTCTGTCCATACACTTCATTGATCTTCAATCCACTTATTCAACTCATGCTGCTACAAAGCTATATTAACCAAGTCAAAGTATGAACAGATATTTATAACACTGACTCGATGTGATGAAGTATTATTCAGCACAAGAAAGAGAAACTGCACTTCTAATATCAAGATTTAGGATCCCTACACTGCAGTAAATCCTATGGCTAGGAAGGAATCTAGCTATGGAGGACCTAGGTAAAATGAGGCAAGTAACTTTTTCAAACACACTGGATTCAGAACCTATGCTGACCATGCCACCTGCTCTACCACTGTTATCTAATTGCCTCTGCAGTGGCTCACTTTAGACCTCCTCTCCAGAGAAGTGCATCCTGACCTGACACTCAGGACTCAGAAGTTCTAAAGTCATCTGTACTTCACTTTAAGAAGTACATTTCATTTATTTAACAGAAGCAGTTACATGTTTGATATTTATTTCCTGCCTTTTGTCTGCCTAGATGAAAAGACCCCTTGGAGAAAAAGATTGTATCTCTCTTCATTATACAAAAATTTTGAGGACAAGACCTTCTTGGCGCATGTGATATAATTTATTAGTATGAATGCATGAAGTGAAATGCATCAAACAGACAAAAAGGTATGGAAGTTCACATGTAGGAACTTATCTATATTCATTTCTTCAAGACTTAACAGGTATTAACACTATCAAATTTATGATAATATATTTTCAAGAAAGAAAGCTTTAAGAAACAATGTAAGTTTTGTTGCATCTCTCTATCCTTTCCTACAGTGGCCACTATCTTCATTTGATCTGTATCTACTCTTTGTGTTGTAAGTGATTTCTGGCACTTTATAAACATACACGTACTCAAAAGTATGCATACTGACATTCTGTTTAAATGAAACATTTCTATAAATGCTACAGTACATGAATTTGACTGATTATTATATTCTCTTTTCTTTGTACTGGGGATCAAATTTGGGACCTTGTGCATGCCAGTTAGGTGCCAGAACCACTGAGCTAAATCCCTAACCCGATTATTATATTTTTGACCCTCTTCTATTTCGGAGACATAGCTTGTGTACACCCAGGAATGACATACTGGGCTAATGTAACTGGTTATACAAAATCACACTAACATTCAAATAATTTTTAACAGCTTCATCCAGCATAAGCACACTTATTTAAAGTATTCAATTTGAAAGTTGTGGTATATGTGCACAATAACTTTTACAAGATATCAGACATATTTAATACCTCAGAATTTTGCTCATGTTCCTTTATCATTTCCTCCCACCTTCTCTTATTCACCTCTACTGTTCCTTTTTGGGAAATCATTGATAATTTTTTTATCACAAGTTACTATTTTAAATAGATAAAATGATACAATGTACATTATTCTTATCCTACTTTCTTTCATTCTGCATAATTATCCAAGTAGTCATCCACGTTGTTTGTAACCACAGTTCATTCTTCTAGTAACACTTTATTATGTGTGAATGTACTTATTCATTCATTCATATATGTGTGATCATCAAACCTGTTTCCAGTTTGGGGCTATTTTATATAACACTGTTCTATGAAATCATTTACATATCTAGGTAGGGATGTATGCAAGGCCTATTTAACTTAGTAAGAAACTGACCATTTCCAAAGTGTTCCTGCCATTTTACTTTGTAAATAGCACATTGAGAGCTTTGTGTGGCCCATAGCTTCACAATACCTTGGTGTTTTATCAGTTTTTTCTAATTCTAAGTATTTCAATAGTGTGCACCATACTGTGGTTCTAACTTACATATTTGAATGACTAATAATGCTGAAATTATTTTGTAGCTTGACATTCTGCTATACGATGGCTCCGACATAAATGACTGCATTCATTTTGAGATAATGATAATTCTTATAAAATAGTTCTTCTTAAATCACCTGTGCATATTTTAAATTGGTTTTTATTTCTTTATTAAGTAATGAGATACTCCCATATATTCTAGGTTTAGATTTCTTAACAAATAGATACTTTGTGAATATTTTCTTCAATTTTATACTTGTTCTTTGCACTCATAATAATCTTTCAATAAAAGAAAACTAAAGATTTCACTTTTCAAAAGAAATTCTATTTATTGATCTGTTACATAGACTGCTTTTTTATTGCATAAAAGATCGTTAATTTCTTTTTTTGTTTGTTTGTTTTCCTACAGAAGTTTTTGCTTTAACAGACATAGATTAAATATATTCCATTTTGAGTGTTTTTTGTTAAATATGATAGGGATTGGAACGTTTTCTTTAGTAGGTTTATTTTGTATACAGATGTACAGATGTCTGAGAATCCATTTGTAGAAAATATTCGTTGTGTAAAGAGCTGCATTTGTTTATCAAAAATCATAGATGCATGTTGTCAAATGTCTGGAATTCTTGTAGAATTTTTTCATTTATTCATTTTTCACCACTAAGAATTTAATCTAGAGGCACTCTACCACTGAGTTACATCCCTACCCATTTTATTTTTTCCCATTTTCATGGAGTCTTGTTAATTGTTGAGCTGCAAGTGGATTCTGCGCTTGTGATCCTCACTCAGCCTCCCAGAGAGCAGGCCTTACAGATGTGCACCACCAAATCCACTTGATTACTTAATCTGATGTATTTGTCTATCTGACAATCTGTATCACACTGTTTGGATGAATACATTTTTAAATAAATCTTAAATTATATAGTGTAGTCCTGTCTATACAAGGATTTATTTTCTTTCTAGATTCACAAAATTCCCATGGTATTTTATTATTTTCTCTTTTGTAGTTTTTGATGTATAGGTTACTCCCAACTTTTGTAAGGTATATTTCTAACTAAATAATATTTAACATTATTACAAATCATAGCTCTTCAAATATATTAATTACTGATTTCTTACTTACTTCAACTTACTTACTGTTCTAGTAGATGGTCTGGAGAGACCAACGGAGTTTCTTCATGTTTTTTCTTAGTGGAGCATTTCATAATGGTTTCAATTTTCAAATGCTTTTACCATGTACTTTGTGGTTTTACTTTAATAATTCATTAAAATGATGTGTAAGCTGATTTGTTCCTGAATATAAAACTACTTTTGTATTCCCACGTTAAGTCTCACTTGATTATGATATATTCTCATTCGATACATTGTCAGATTAATTATGGTAAAATTCACTTAGCATTTTTCATCTATGGGCATGAAGAATTCCATTCTATTTTACTTAATATTGTTTATGATATTTTCATCTGAAAATCTAGTATAATGTAAAAAATAAGTATGACTACCTCCAGTTCAATTTTGGGGGTAACTTATTCAGTACTGGTGTTATTCTCAATGTTTTATAAATTCGACTTAGAAAGCCTCAGATGTGACATTTTCCTTGTGGAAAAATTTCCAACTACACATTGGCTTTTCATAGCCATTTAATTTTCTCTTTCTTCTTGACCAAGTATTGGTAGTTTACATCCCTGAAGGTAGCTGTTCCACTCATCAAAACTGTTAAACTTACTGTATAAAGTTCTTCAAAATATCCTCATGATCCTTTCACTACCTGTAGACCTATTATTGAGGAAACCACTTTCCTGCCCTGGCTAGTTTATGTGTTCCATGTTTTTCCCTTCCTCGTCTTGCTCAAAACATATTAAACTTTCCAAAGAATCTGCTTTTATTATTTATTTTTCTCTTCTGAGTTTCTATTTCAGTGATAGATATTGATTTGATATCAATCACCGTATTTTTTCATTGGGTTTAATTTGTCTTTTTTTGTTTTGTTATGGTAAAACTGAACCAGTTGAGGCATAATTCTTTTATGTGATCAATGCTGAATCTCCTTCTAAAAATAAAATTTGTGGGGCCGGGGAGTTAGCTCAGTGGTTCCGGCGCCTGTCTTGCAAGCGCAAGGGCCCGGGTTCGATTCCCCGGTAAACACATAACAATACTGGGTGTGGAGACTCAACCCAGCAGCAACCAGTACCACATACCACAGTGCCGGGCGTGGTGGCTCACGCCTGTAATCCCAGCACTCGGGAGGCAGAGGCAGGAGGATTGTGATGTGAGTTTGAGGCTGAGCTTGGGGCCAGCCTGAACCACAAAAAGCGAGACCCTGTCTCAAAAAACCTAAAAAAAAAATAAATAAATAAAAATAAAAATAAAATTTGTGGCATTCTGTAAGTTTTAAACATTTTATTTTAATTTTAATCTTAAATTATCAATGTCCTTTAGATTTTTTTATTGTTACACGTATTATTTACAAAAATATTGTTTAGTTTTCTGAATATTGAGATTTCCATATTTGTTCCTGTTACTGATTTCTGCGTTAATTTAATTATTGGCAGAGAGTATATTATTGAAATTTCAACTTATAAATTACTTTCCTCTATGATTTATTTACACCTTGAATTATGGTTTTGCTTTTATTGAGATATGTTTTACTTAAAATGTGGTTTAGCTTGGTTAATAAACTATAGTGCATTTGAAAAAAGCATGCGTGCAGCTCCTGTTGGACACAATGTTCTCTAAACATCAATTAAGTTCAACTAGCCAGCCTGTTTAAATTCTCTAAGTTTTTATGATTTTTCATATTCAAATTATTCAATAATATATGAACGTTATGACTATGATACAAATTTATGTTTCCCTTATAGCTCTATTTGTTCATGAGTTCTAATTTTTTAAACTAGGTATATAGTTATTTTCTCATTGGTCTTTTGATCCTGGCATCAATATGAAATGAAGTTTTTGATCCTTAGTAACAATATTGGTCTGAAATCTATTTTTCTGACATTAATATAGTCATTTCAGTTTTGTTTTGCTCAGTGTGATCAAAGGTAAATATTTTTTCCATCCTTTATGTTTAACTTGTCTTTAAACAGTGTTTCTTATACAAAGCATACACTTAGTTCTTCTTTTTATATAAAAGCCTATAACCTCTATAGTTTTCAGAGGTGTTTTAAGCTAGTTATGAACAATGTAGTTATCAGTATGATTAACATTTGTTCTACTAGGTAATCCACTTGTGACACCCCTTCGGTCTCTTAGGAGATAATGCTCAATAAACTTGTCCTACTCTTAACAACAAAACAAAATTTAGTCTGTTGTTTTGGTATTTTTTTTTTTTTTACTCATCTACTTTTATTCTGCTCTTTTTAAACTGCTTTTGTGCCCTTTTAAGGTTTACTTTTTAATTCAGTTTTACTTGCTTTGTAGACTTCTTGGTACTTTTTTCAACTATTTGAGTGGTTTCTTTAGGATATTTACTATACTTTTTAACATATCATTGCACTTTGAAGGAATAAGAAATTAACATTTTTATTTTCATGGACTTTATGCTATTTACATACATTATACTTTTATACATTTATATAAAATGTTATTTTTCTTCAAACATGCAATGATATTTTTCAAAAGATTTAAGCAGGCATCTTACATACTTTACTCTTTCTACTACCCAATTTTACACCACTATAAGACAGATCACATATGATGTAAAAAGACCTTTATGTAGTATAGTTTCTTAGACACAAAATTGAGGATAGGCTGTCTCCCTTGCTTTATCATCTAGTGGGGAGAGAAGAGGTGGCATCATAACAGGAACATGTGTACAAGCAAATGGTGTAAGAGCAGCAAGAAGGAAGTCCATGTGCAAATCTCATGGTACCTAAAGAGCATGCCCGCATTGACCTTGTTATCTTTCACTAGGCACCACCATTTAGGGGTCCTCAACACCTCCATGTACTCTCATCTTGGGTACAAGCCTTAGCATATGGACCTTTGAGGTTCATGTAACATCCAACACAACCCCCAGCTTTTATTTTTCTTGGCTTTAATTCATTTACACTAATGTATATTTACATCTGATATTATTTTTTATTCCTCCCAAAATATGTGACTAGTATTTAGTAACCAAACTGATGCTGATGATTTTACTTCACTTTTGTATTCCAAAAAGGATTTTATTTTATCTCCTTTTTAAAGCATATTTTTATCAAGTATAGAAGTCCACAAATTTTTTGGTTCTAAAAAGTACTGTTCTATGGTCTTTTATGTTGTTTAAATTGAGATGTATGCTATATTCTTATTATTATTCTAGATATAATGCATTTGCTTCCCTCTGGTTAACTTTTTAAAAACTTCAAGGTATTTTATCATGTTTGTTGGAAACCTTATCATGATATACTGATAAAATTTCCTTCATATTTCTTAGAACCTTATTCCACATCTTAGGTTACAATCTATATAACTTTCACCAAATTTGAAGTATATTTGGACATTATTTTTTCAAGTATTTTTCTCTTACTTGATCTTGTTCCATAGCTCATTGAAGCTTTTTATCCCTCACACTTTTGAGTTTTATTTTTGTGGTATGAGCAGTTGGCATCACCATATCTTTAAGACCCCTAAACATTGTTATGTCATGTCTCATCTATCATTCATCTCAGCCATTATTTCTCCTATCTGGAGGAACTTTTTATCTTCCAAAGCCTGTTTAGGCCTTTCAGACTTCTTCTGTACCTCACCTATTTGAGCATCTGGAATAGTCATAAAAATGATATAATATCCATATATATTAATTTTAACATCTGTGTTACTTTTGAATCCTTTGACTAGCTGATCTTTGTCCTCATTAGGACTCATATTTTTCTGCTTCCTTGTTCATGTGAAAGTGAGTGGATGACAGATACTGTGTTATCTATACTTCCTTGGTCTCTGTTTAGCTTTGTGTTCCAATAAAAATTCTTCACTTCTGTTCTAGGACACAATTAATCTACATGAAACATTTTCAACCTCTTAAGAATAATTTTCATAATTTATTAGGCATCACCAAACTGGTTACCAGTTTATTTTTAATTATTTCTCTACATTCTCTTCATAATGCAGTGTAGGGTTTGGATTGTACTTTTTTCCATTTGGAAATTTTAAATCTTAAAATAACTTAAGATATCACTTTCATTTAAAGTCTAAATTTATGTATCTTGTGAATGAAGTTCTTGCTGAATTCTGGATCTTGGAGACATGACTGTGGAGTCATCACAGATGTGACTACTGCCCTCATAAGAAGAAACACCAGCACTATAACTTTTTTTCTCCCCCATGTGAAGGTATGAGGGTGCCATCTTTGTGTCAGGAGGAGTGTCTTCAGGACAGGACAGATTTGCTAACTTCTTGGTCTTGAACTTCCCAGCTTCCACAATTGTGAGAAATAACTTTTGGTTGTTTAAACCATCCAATTAATGATATGTCTTTATGGCCCAAACTGACTAAAACACATACATATGTAAATATTTCTTAATTTAAAATTAAAATAGCATATCGTTATTAGTATACTTAGTCACTGGTAAAGTTGAGGGTATTTGTACATGTAAAAGTTTCTAAATTCCATGAGAATTTCTTATGGCATATGAATTCACCACCATGTAACTTGTCACATACATACTGTTAATAACCAACGAGCAGCTCACTAGCTCTTAACATATTTAACTTACTGTGCTGATTTTGCTTTTATAATTCTCTCTTTATATGCAGAGAACTGAGTGCAATTTCCCCTTAATCTGCATTTAAAATTAACAAAAAAATATTCTAAACTGTCTTTCATAACATGATCCTTTGGGTATGTACAGAAACATAGACCTCTTATCATCTCTCTGTTCTACTTCTTCAAGATTTTTTCTTTCCTAAATCCTTCAAATGCTTCTAACAGCTCATAGATAGGAGTTAAGTCAATATATTTTCTAGTTCTTATCAATGTGTTTGCAAAACAAAATACTGTTTCAAGAAGTCAAAATAAAAATGACAAAGAAATCTTTTCTTTAGGATTAAGAAAATGTATTTATTTAAAGAAACTGTAAGGATACTTTCTTTGAAATATCTTTCTCTGATTTTCAGATTTGGCTAGATCAACTTTGTGTGTTCTAAAATTCCAAGTAGGCTCCTTTCCCACTCTTCTGATAATTAATACATTCTTTCAGTTTTAAATAAGAATGCTGAAGAAATGCACTTGGATCAAATACATAATTCCATTTGGTCTCAATACAGCTTTATAGCAAAATAAAAACTACATTAACTAACATAAAAGTAATAGGTCACAGAGAAACCTTAGGTAATCTTCAAAATGAAATTCTGTTCTGGGCATGACTTATTTGTAAAAATATTGTTGATGAACAGATTTATTTTTATATTCAATAGTATAACATATACATAGCAGTAGAATAAGCATTTATTGACATTTATCCATTTATATTTTTAAATATTTATAATTCTGCTTTGTTTCTGTCAGGCCTAGAATAGCAACTAAATATTGTGAAAGAATAAGTAGGAAAACTAGGCTACATGATTTCAAGAAAATATAAAGTGACAGAAAGCAAAACAGTCTGGCACTGACAACAAAAGACAGAAGACCAGTGGAACAGAACACAGAATCAGGAAATAAGCCACATAAATGTAGTCAAATAAAGTCTGATAAAGATGCAGAGATAATATTGAACAAATTGTCCTAGACTAAGTTGAAATTCAAACACAAATTAAAAAAGGAATTTAGACACAGACCTTATATCTTCAGATGTAAAATTTACTAAAAATTAACTCTTACATTATCTGTATATCATTGACTTTATTATAACATGCAAAGCTATAAAACTCCTAGAAGATAAAAAGTGAAAATTTAGATCAATTTCAGTATACAGATATATAGAGATTCATATAATAAGAATCATAAGAAATGCTCACAGAATTTAGAAATTCGTGCATATGCAAATAACACTCAAATTTACCAGTAACTAAATATAATAATAATGATATGCTACTTTATTTTCCAATTAAGAGAGATTTACATATGTATCTGTTTTAGTCAGGCTGGGCTGTTATAAAGATTTGAGGTACATACCAGGTGATTCAGGAAAGGAGTAGCTGAAAACCTGGACTTCATCAGAATTAAAAATTCCTGCTCCATAAAAGATATTGTCAAGAGAACAAGATAGGATGAATTTTGATAGAAAGTATTTGTATTTATAAAGCAATTTTGATAAAGAATCCTTTTGATAAAGAATTCTCTTTTGATAAAGAATCCTTACCTAAAATACCTAAAATAATCCTTACCTAAAATCCTTACCAAAATTCTCAAAATTCAATAATAAGTACATGAACAATAATTGACAAATGATAAAAAACTTAAAATAAAGAATGAGCACATGAAGTGATTCTGCATCTGATAAGGCATCAGGGAAGTAAATTAAAAGACCACTATGGATTTTAGGGTGACCAAAGTCAAAAACACTGAAATGTTAAATGCTGGTGAGGAGACACAGCAACAGAGTCTCTCATTCATTGTTGTGTAGATGCAAAACAGCATGGAGACTTTGGAAGACAGCTGAGGAATTTCTTACAAAACTAAACATACTCTTGTCTCCAATACAGCAATCACATTTCTTGGCACTTACTCTAATGAACTAAAACCTATGATCACACAGAAACTTGCACATAACTGTCAAAACTTGAGTGTAAACAAGTGCCTTTCATTACATGAGTGCATCAATAGACAAAGAAAGAAATATTCCACACTAAAGGGAAATGAGATATGAGGCCATGACAGGACATGGGAGAACTGTAAATACGTATTACTGAGAGGCCAACGTGGGGAAACAACGACAGGGAACAACGTGAATAGGTCATCTACTAGTTGTTAACAACTATACGTCTTCAAGACCCGCATGCAACAAAAAGATTCATGGTTGCCAAGGTTAAGATTTCTAAATACAGCACAGAGGGTATTTAGGGCAGTAAATTTTGATATGTTACATAATAACTCACATATAGGGTAATACTAGAATGGTAGATATGTCATTATGCTCTTCTCAAAACATACAGCATGCACAACACTAAGAATGGACCGTAATGTAAACTGGTTTAGGTGATGATGATTTCAACACAAGTTCATAACAATATGGTATGCTTTGCTGATAGTTGAGAAGGCTGCATATTCATGAAGACAGGGAGTACTGGAACTCTATTTTCTTCTCAGTCTTGCTGTGAATTTAAAAATGACTCAAAGGTAGTTGTTAACCATATCCAAAGCCCTGGGCATCTTTTTTCATCTAACATGAACTCACAACTGTGATTCTTTCTAAGGGGAAGGTAATGGGATTTTTTAAAATTGATTTTATTGGTACAATTTACACATACATTACGATCACATCCAACATTAAGAACTTGAACCTGTACTTGATACATCTTGATTCTTATTTCCCCTTTCCCTTGCTTTGCATACAATCCTCATCCTTTATAATAAGCTTAGTTTCTTCTTTTTATCTTTTACTATTGTGTTTTTTTTCCCTTCTTTATTTTTCCCTTTTCCTTTTGCATATTTTTTTTTTCCTATTTCACCTTACTTATCATACATTTTGGCATTCATTAACATCTTCAGCTTTTCTCATACTGGATAAAAGATATGGCACTTACATGTCTGTGTCCTATTTATTTCACTTATGAGTATGTCCTCAAGGCAAATACATTTGAATATGAATGACTCAAATTTATCATTCTTTATGGCTGAACAATATTCCATCTCTTAAAAAATGATATCTTCTTAAGAAAAAGACAAAATAAGTCTTTCAGTTCTTCACACATAGAAACCATATGCCCAAGTATTATACTTTATTTTATGAATGTTTAACGTATTCTCACTGTTTTGAACTTTGAGGTATATATGCATGATTATCCTATCAGGCAGCATCTACCAATGGTCATGAAAGTGACACAGTCATGCTTGGGACTGTCATGCATTTACAACCGGAGCTTCAAGTTAGCCAGCTTCAAGACATACAAATTACAGTTCCCACATTAAATATGTTAATATCATTTCTGATTAACTCATGTATCAGAGGCAAAATGAACTGTAAGCCAAGGATGCTTTCTAAATAACTGAGGCAACATAACAGAAAATTTACTTGCAATCAGTGCTCTTCAAACATGAATTTTAGAGAAAATTAAGGGAATTTCTGGCTACTAGCATCATAAGTTAGCAGAAACATGCAAAAGCAGCTATTTATTCTACATTTGCTCTTTAGTAGTTTGGGTGCTCAGAATTATTCTCACAGTGTGAACCCTGAATTTGTGTTATTGTCAATATTCTATCATACCTCAGGTGCACAAATCAACACAGTATAATAATACTCATCTTATCCTAGAGCAACTTATCAACCTGCATCTATGCCCACTGATCTATCTCTTCATGTTTTCTTTCTTTCATATTCATTTGTATCCTATATATTTCACTACTGGCCCAGATGTTTTCTTACTTCTTTAGACATCATTTTCTTACATTTTC
This sequence comes from Petromus typicus, assembly GCA_004026965.1. NCBI lineage: Eukaryota > Metazoa > Chordata > Mammalia > Rodentia > Petromuridae > Petromus > Petromus typicus. Next base: position 20,438 of record PVIR01004518.1, read on the forward strand.
TCTGAGCTATATTGAGACAAGCTATCTGCACAAGCTTTTTCAAATACTTAGTTCCAGAAGTCATTCAAATATTCACTAAGCATTTGCCTAGGTTCCAAGGAGCATCCTGGGGTTTGAGAACATGGAACACAAACAGCCTTTTAGCAATTCCAGTAATTCAACTTATCCAGAGTGATAAATATTGTATCTAAAACACAATGAAAAGTAAAGGACAGCAGAGGAATGTTTACAATTCATGAATATTTGTGAAAGGCTTCCTTAGAGTGAGAGTAACAAGACAACATTTGAAACGACAAACAAATGTTTTGCAGGGAATAGGCACAGGAGGCACTAAAGACAAGACTATCATTTGGAGAAAGGAACTGTGAATTTATTCTTAAAGAGGTTCTGATAATAGCTGATGCTAAGAAGAGAGGCTGGGACAAGGCACTAAAGAATACTGTATATCACAAGAATTTGGATTGTACAATGAAGAAATCTTGGAGATATTAAAAAAACTTAAGCAAAGCAATAAAAAACAATAATTTCCCAGGATGATATTGTCAACTATAGAGATGTTCCCTGACCTACAATGAGTTACATCCTGATAAACTCAGCATGCACAGAGTATACATGGTTGCCTTTGTGGTTGAAGCATTTACTGGGCTGGCAGCAAAAAATTAAAGACAGTATCATACCACATACCAGTGGGTCAGTAAAAGACAAAAATTCAAAATTTCAAGTAGAATTTCTACAGAATGAGTAAGAATTTTACACTAATATATATATATATATATATACATATATGTATATATTACTAGTGTAATACACTATATATATATATACACACAATATATATACATATATAAACCATATATATACCATATATATACATATATGCCATGTATAGTGTGTGTGTGTGTGTGTGTGTGTGTGTATATATATATATATATAGAGAGAGAGAGAGAGAGAGAGAGTGTCAAGGACTGTTTAGACTAAACAGCAAGTAACACAGGATAAAAGCTACTCAAGGACTTTTAAAACAGCTCAGCTAAGTGAATATGAATATATAATATAAGGTAATGCATGCAGTATTAGGCAAAGAGGAAGAGAGAGACATGAGATTCACTTTTATGCATATGCATTCTGCTGTTAACAGAGAGTGTAGACTGCATACAGTGGAGAGCAAAAGCCCAAAGAGGATGACCTGATTCCTGGCCTGGGCTCTTCAGGCTGATGGTGAGGGCATATAAGATAGGAAAACCAGAGCAACACAGCAATTGGGAACATAATGAGTTTAATTTTAGATGTACTGCTTTTAGAACATTAATGGGCATACATATCTAAAGAATAGTTAGAAAGAGGTCTACAAGCTCAGGAGAGAGTTTTGGGCTTAAAACAGAGATTTGTGAGTCACTGGAACAGTCAGTAAATATAGACAAAAAATCATGAGAATAGACTAACATGCCCAGAAACATCAGTAAAGCAAAGATCAAGGTGAAAAATGGGACCTGTGGGAAAACACATATTTAGAAATGAAAGGAAAACCTACAGAAGAAGACAAAGAGGGTAGCTAATACCGGAATAACACAGATGGAAGGGCAGTGGTTAACCACAAGAGGCTTGGTCACGATGGATGGTCAGAAGTGATGGGTCAGAGTGAATCAAGAAAGGAATCCAGATCTTTGAGTGTGGCCATTGGCTAATCTTTACTTTCCTTCAATATCTGCAATTGCAGCAGAAGCCAGAAGGTAATGTATCAAGACAGAGAACCAACCTTTAAAAAAAATCATGGAGAGAAGATAAGACCTGGGAAAGTATATAAGGCAATATGAAAATATTTTTTTAATTTTTTAATATTTCATATAATGATTGAGATGATAATAATAAATAATAATGATAAAGATAATTGTGTTTTAGAAGTAGAAAAACTTTAGAATACTTCTAACTTAGGTGTACAGATTTTGTATCAAATAATAATGATGTAAAAGGAAGAAACACATGACAAAGAAAGAAAGAGAAAAAGAAAGAAAAAAAGTAAGAAAGAGGAAGGAAGGAAGGAAGGAAGGAAGGAAGGAAGGAAGGAAGGAAGGAAGGAAGGAAGAAAAGGGGGTATTAGGATGGGGAGAACTAATTGCCTAGAAGTATATCTTAAAAAAGAAAAACCAAGACATTGAGAACGAAGACATAAGACATGAGGAGAAAAGGAGGTTGTGGTGAGGAGAAACCTTACTTAAGAAATCTGAAAGTGAAAAAGTACAGCATTGAGAGCTACATATTAAGTGAGGACTGTTTCTTTACATTCTGCACAGTGTCCCTTTGTTTCCTTAATGTTTTACAACTGTAGTCATGATGCACAGGCTCGGGAAAGGTCAAGGAAGAGGCTGTATTGTTCTAGAATTGAGGCACAGCCAGGTGAATTATACTGAAAAAAAAAATGATGATGGAATTGCAGTGCTATTGAGTATTTGTTACAGACATTCAACCATGATATCCAGCTATCAGAGGGGACAAAACGAATTTGAGCTCTGACAGGATGAGATGAAACAAATCCGAATGACCAAGAAGGATTTTACTGAAAGTAAGGAAATATAATTTTATCTTTTCAAACTATTCCTATGTTTACATCCTTTTCCCAGATGGACAATAATCTTCTCTAAAGACAAAACTGTGCAACTGGCTTCTTCATAGCTCACACAATTCTCAGGTTGTTCTGGAAGTATTAAATAAATACTTGCTAGGCTGGCCACATAACTGAATTGCAGAGGCTCTTTGGAAAATGATCTTTGAGGCTTCAACCATTCTTGCAAATCTGAAAGTAGGTTCAGAAAGAATAAGATCCAGATAGGAAAATTACATGGATACAGAAGTAGATAATCTATATGTTGTATATGAGTCATGTTATCACAGCCATTGAGCCAGCAGAGCCCTGCATAACATAGAAAATATGTTTTTGCTACGTGAGAAAGGAAATTGTTTTCTATTAGATTCATACAAAATTAATATAGTATTATATAGCACAAGCTAGATTTCTGACTCAGAAGGGCAAGTTTGTGTGTGTGTGTGTGTGTGTGTGTGTGTGAGAGAGAGAGAAAGAGAGAGAGAGAGAGAGAGAGAGAGAGAGAGAGAGGAGAGAGAAAGAGAGAGGCAAGGAAAGGGAGAGGTTCATGCTATGATGATAAACTTAGAAAAGACTGAACCAAATTAAACAAAATTTTTTTAAACTTTCTATCTCAAAATATTCTCACTAAAATGGAAAAAAATTCCCACATGATCAGTGGTTCATCTCGCACCAATGCAAAAACAAATTCATCTGTTCACACTCTTCAAAAAGAATGAGAGCAAGACTGAGTGTGTGGAGCAAATGATTTAACCTACTAACTCCAAGGAAAAAATTTAACCCAGCTTTAATAAGCATTGTTGAGAGAAAAATGAAATAGCAAAAAACAGTAGTGAAATTCAAAAGAAATAGCCAATAATATAAAACAAATTCTATGAAAACATACCAGAAGAAGTGTTCTCATATATCATATGTATGTTAGTTTTCATAAAGCAACACCAACATTCCACCTCCCCCAATATAGGATGCAAAGGGAACCCAATATCCCCTCAGAACTTTGGTCTTCTGGGCTCAGAAAGACTTGGAAAGCTAAAACTACTGTGGAAATTAGATTCATTAACAGTCAGCAGCAAAGTTCTATCTGATTTGCCTTTGAAGGGACTCATCCTAAGACATAGGCAGCTATATAGACCAAAACAAAGATGTTAAATTTAAATTTCTGAAGCTGAATCTTAAGACACACTGCTTTTCTATTCCTTCCAGGGTGAGTCCTTCCTCTTGAATGTATAACTCTATGGCCAGCCATGTCATTAGGAGGGAAAATGCCTTCCCCAATGGCACCTGTTTCATTATGTTCTTCAAGCACATGGTTAAAAATTCCACAACACTTATAATTACCTACAGGCAATCAATTTTTACATACGTTGTCTCCTTTGATGTAGACTTTTTCTAAATAATGTTTTGGTATAATATTATGTTAAGAGGTAAAATACAAACTAAAATATATTAGAACTTCATGAGAAAAACTCAAATCATCACATTTACTGGGAGCAGAACTGTATGATAATTTGTTCTAATAAATAGTAAAAGCCGTGCCTATTAATTTACATTCAATTTCATATGCTAAATTTCTGAGTTTATGCACCAACATATATAAACGTCTTATGTTTTCTAAAGAAATGTAAAGATCCTTTGGATAACATAAAGGCAGACAGATGGAAAACAACACTTTACTACCATTAAGTCTCTATCCTCAGAATAAAACAAAATCATGACACTGATTAGTCAGAAAGGGTTTCTTCTATGATAGGAACAGAAGCTAACAATTCTATATCAAAAGGCTTAGTTAATATCTTACTTTCAATTTGTTTTTCAAAATTTGTTTTTTCATGATATAAATATTTCAAAAACAAACTACTAATTTTGTAAGATAATAACACAGTAGCTCCAATTATCCTATATCAAGAAAAAATGAAAGCTGTATATTTCTAACAAATAAGTCTCTCAATCACAGAAAAGCCTTGTCCTAGAAAAGCAAATTTAATACAATGTAAAACACAAATGCAAAAATTTTTAAATGTGAGTGAAATATACTTACGTCAAGTTAAAAAATAATAGGAAAGAATATTTCACAACCCACTCATTGCTTTGGAGAGCAAAATTCTCCATATTAATATTTTCTAAAAAGTATTTCTGCCTCAGTTAGAAAATATCAAATGATTCAGAACATCATATAAGCTAAATGGCAATAGGTTTTCATATTTTAAGAAATGAGGACAGCAGCTGAAGTGTTTAAAAATATAACAATTTTTGCATTCTCTAAAAAGTACTATAAAGAACATAGGAATTTTTAAAAAGTCGTTTCATATATACATGTTGGCAAAATATGGAACACCATAGCATGCTTAAATATTTGTGTTTCAGCAGTGTCCTAGGGAAAAGGCCCACGTGCCCTTTCAATGGAACAGTCAAGCAGGTGTACTGAATGAAATCTGTTTTCAACAAGATTTAAAGAAGCTTTTTTTACTCCCCTGAGGTCAGGTTTAAGAGACACTGGGATGCATGTTTTGGCAACAGATCATAATCAGTAAAAAAGCCATGTGAAGTGTCAACCTTGAGACACCCTAATAACAACTAGAGAAAGCATATGTTGTCTATGGTAAAATTATCTATTTTGATCAAAGATACCTAGAAGAGGTAGCTCTATGCTTGGCTTTCTGATTGAATTTGATGACTGAACACTTTTGTGCTTGCCAAGATTGGTCATCAAATTCCTAGAAGGAAACAGAAGACAACTCTAACTCAGAGGGAGAATGAACTCTGTCAGTCGGCCTGAAGCCTTCACTAGTCATTGCTTAGCTTCCACACTCTTTTTCGGTACTCTTGGGAAAAAATATGTGTCCCAGGGAAGGGGAACCAAGATCTGGAAAATAAGTATATCTAAAGTCAAACATCATTCTCTCCTTAATTAACACGAGTGCAATTTAGCATCTATTTCCTATCCTCATTTCAATAGCATTGGCTTGTTGGAGCCATGGCTTTGGCTCACTTGTGAAGAAGCATATGAATGCGCTTCTGTTTAGGCATATATTCTGCTCAGACTGCTCAGATTTGGGGAGAGAAGGATAATCCTCCCATACAACAGTTAAAAGTATACTACTGGTCTCACAGAACCATGAGCATTTCAAATCATCACTTGTTAGTTACACTAATCACTCAAATTCATTGAGCAATTACCATGTTATAAGCACTTTGCTAAGTTCTTTCATTCACTGGCCACACAGTTTCCTAAAGGTGCTATATGGAAATAATTGTCACTGCTCTCGATTCAACATTCCTTCATTTATAGATTCAAATCACCAGCAGCTAAGACTAGTACAGCAGGTGGTTGGCTGGAAATGAATGGGAGCTGGGAATGTGGCAGCAAAGCCCTAAGGGGGGATTCTAAGAAATGCCAGAATATGACACAACTTGATTCTCATTTTTTTCTGTTCCTCCACCCATGCAGCAACCCCCACTCCCTATATACATAAGCTTTATTTCCTTTTTTATTATTATCATATTCTTTTTCCCTCATTATTCATGCCTACATCCTGCTTTCTCCTAAATATTTTCTTTTCACAATATCAACTATAATACTAGAAAAATTCTTTAATCTTTTTAATCCATAAGTTCTGAGCCTTGTTTGTGGACCTCCCCGTAAATTTGCCCAGGGATGATCCAGGAGCTTAGACCCTCCATGATGCTGAGTAGCACGCACCCACACTCAAACTCACTTCCAAGGAACAAAATGTGTCACAGGCACCTGCTTGCACGTTATTCTCTGCAGCTTTTATGTGGTAGTTATCCAAGAGCTCTTGTTTTTGAATCTTCTATTTATTAATCCTAACTCTAACACTACCCAAAGAACCCGGAGGCCTTTTATGATTCAAAAGTTACACTAGTAAAGGAACCTCTAGTATCTCTTGAATATGTGATTCTTTCTATCCTTTTGTCCTGTCAGTGTTGAACATGATATTCTTCTCAGTACTTTCTCTGTATAAGTATTTAATGTATAAAGCTATACCCGCTACAGTGTTATGCTGAATTTAATTTCCAGGATAGGTATTATTTCAAATATTTTACCTGGTTGTAATATATTTAAGAATAACAGGAACTCAAGATTTTGTTATACTAATAAATATACAAATACTAAAATAAATGCAAACATATATTAAACAGGAAACTAAATTCAAAAATAACGAACTGCTCTTTCAATAATTTTGTAGTATGAAGTAAAACTATGAAGATGATAAACATGACACTGAAGGCTCAAAATGAAGTACTTTCTTTTCATTGTGATATAGTCTTTGCAAAGAACAAAGGATCTCAAAAGTCAATACAACAATGAAAGAACTTCAAAGCCTTTTGTACTTAGTCTGTAAAGAAAGACTCTGTATCATCAATGAAAAATAGTATTACATACTTTCCTCCTCCATATCCAGGATTCTTATGCTAACTGTGAACATGCCAGTTTTAGCATGACCTGAAATAACATCCGCAAATTCCTCCTAATAAAAAAATCCTATAGGAAATCTCTCGGCTTGTTACAACATACTTTCAAAACCTTACTTTTGTTTTTTTCTTTGAAAGACATGCATCAATCACAAAACTGGAATCTAAAAATATAATTACTCTTAAAACAAACAAACAAACAATAAACCGTTACCTAGGCCAGATGATGAACATATCATTTGCTATTTATAAACCTGATTTCTTGAGCAATAAGCCCAAATGGCAGCATCATGGAGCAGAAGATAAAGACAATAGTGGACTCTGGTCTAATGGAGGAAATTGAAGCCATGCTAAAGAGCTGACCTTAGAAAAAGTCATTGATGACCCTTAGGCTGACCTCTAGGCAACTGTAGTTTGAGAGGTGTTTCCCCTATGACCTCAAAAGCAACACTGGCACAGGAACTATTAAAATACTCAGAGAACCAAGCCAAGGCAATTATTTTTAATGGTTCTGTGTGTCTGTCACCTGGAACATGTACTTCAGTGTCATGTCAGCTGGTTCCAAGCAAGAAACATCATCGTGAAAGGGTATGGCATGATTAATTTACGGCAACTGGAAAGCAGAACAGAATGAGCCAGGAACCACATACACAGTGGGCCCTCAAGTTACTACTAGCCTGACATAAGAATAAGTTGAGTTATGACCAGAATTACAGTTTGAACTTATGAAAAATTTTGAATTACCACCCAAATCCTGGCCACTTGTGCTTCCAGATAGTCGCAGATAAAAATTTAACTCTTACAGAGTTCTGGAAAGAATATTACAGCATAATTTTCTGTGTAAGGTCAACTGAGAAATCCTGGGCCAGTGTCTCTTAAGGACACTGAGATCTGCCTTTGTATGGGAGGCTGATTCTGATGGCTGGGTAGAGGTGCCTGAGCCTTCGGTTGACCAAATTATGTTATAATCAGCTCTCAAGAACAAATCGAGCTCAAAAGCTTAGGGCCTACTGTATTACCCAGTTTCTCCACAATTCACCTAGTGCACTCTAAAGGGTGTTTTACTACTGTCTTCAGTGGCTCCTGACAAAGTCAAGTTGATACAATCAAACTTAACCAAGGGATACAGTGGGAAAGAGGAAAAATGAGAAAGAGAAATAAGGAAATAGGAAGATGTCAAGAAAGAGAAAATGGAAGGAAGGATATAAGCCAAAGAAAGCAGGAAAGAACAGTGTTACAGCACAGCAATTAACATCACAGGCTCTAGACCAGGCAACTGGGCTGTCCCTGGTTAGACATACTACTTAACCTCTTAGACCTTTGTTTTCCTCATCTGTGAAATGGGACCTAATAACTGAACCTCAGGATGTTTTCAGATATGTCCATTACATTCAGTCCAATTTCCCAAAAGGAAAAGAAGCTAATGGCAAATGGAACATACCCAGAAAAATCTGAATAGTTCACAGATAAAATTTGAAGTTCAATAAGACACAACAATAACTAACAAAAAGAAAAGAAAAATAGTGACAAGAACTGTACAACTAAAACTGAGAAAGTCTTCACAAGAAAGAAAAAACACTCACTATGAAAAGAAGAGATACTATAGTTTAGCAGTTCAAGGGCAGGGACCTGCCAGAGTCTGAGTTGAGAATAGAAAATAGCAAACCAGTCTCCAAATAGCAAATCTGACCAAGAGGCTGATAGACCTCACAATAATAAATAAGACAGGAGGCCAGGGTTTAACAGGTGACATTTCTGACAGAAAATAATCAAAAGAATGTGACATTCTTGACAGTTTGATAATTTTGGAAGATTTACTGTATAACACAGAAGTAGAAAAGCAGTGGAAGGCAGCACACAGTAGCTCCTCAGCAAGTGGGAAAGGAGGGGCACAGGACACAGTGGAGCCAAGCTCACTCCAGGTGTCTCCTTCCTTCCATGGGGTTGTTTTACCCTAGTACCAGCAATTTTATTCCTCTTTACTTTACACTTTAAACAAATACACTATACTCTGAGACTCTTTCAGTGTTATCAACCAAAAATGTGTGTTCTTCTCCTTTCTGCCCCTGTGTGGTTGTGACTCAGGGTGACTCCCACAAATGAGAGCCAAATGCACACAGAGGTGAGCTCAGGTCCGAGGAACATCACTCAGAAAGAAAACCCTGCAAACCCAGAAACAGGGACACAAGAAAAAGGACACTACACAGGACCAGGGAAAAAGAGTGATAAGCAGGCTGGGACCAGGAGGTGGGCATGACTCCTACAGGCTATGTCAGCAGTGGGCACTGAGGAGCAGAGAAACCCTGCACAGAGCACAGCAGGCACGTTAGACAACTCCACCAACTGTGCAAGTACATTTCCCATCAGAAGTCTAAATAGTGAAGACTACATCACTGATGAACATTGTAACTTAAAATGTCATTTCCCAAGGAATGGCTGCCATTTCAGAATTAGCCCGCAGCAAATGCAGAGAAGAAGGAACCCTTCTGCACTGCTGGTGGGAATGTGGAGATCAGTTTGAAGATTCCTCAAAAAGCTAGGATTGGAGATCCCATTTGACCTGGCCATCACCCTACTAGGTATATACACAAAAGAATTAAAAGACTCATATAACAGTGACATATGTGCACCCATGTTTATAGCAGCTCAGTTTGTGACTGATACATCTTGGAAACAACCCTAGTGTCCATCAACTGGAGGTTGGATAAAAAAAAAACTGTGGTTCTTCTATACAATGGAGTATTACCATAAAAAATGATAAGTCTGAATCATTTATACTTAAATGTACTTACCTTCAGGATATCCTTATAAATGAAATAAATAGGTCATAGATAGGTAAATATCGCATCTTTTCTCTGGTATGAGACAATAAAGATGCAAATGAGTCCTAGAATTGTATGTTGTATATTGTGAAATAGAAAATGCTCAAAGTAAAATAGGGTGAAGGGGGAAAAATAATGAGATTATAACAAAAAAGAAAGGAAACTAATTTTATGTATATAGGGGAGCGGTAGGGTGGGTAGGGCTATAGGAAAAAATGAGAATTAAGTTGTGTCTTATACTGGTACAAATCTCCATTATGGAGTGCAATCATGATGTGCATATGCAATGTACCACTAAAGATTAAAAAAAAAAAAAGACTAAAGCTAGATCTATCTCTTTCACCATGCATTAAAGTAAAATAAAAGTGGATTAGAGACCTAAATATTAAAACAGAAACAGTACAGTTTCTCCAAAACAGGTTAGGCAGGAATCACTCTTAGAGACATTGACTAAGGGAAAGACTTTACAAATAAAACCTCTACAGCATGAGAACTAGCAGAAAGGATCAACAAATGAGATCTCATCCTATTAAAAAGCTTCTGCAATGCAGTAGAGAACACTGTCAGAGAACAAAAGACAACAATTTAGGGAAAAAATTTACCAGCTGTTTTTAAGACAAACAGTTACTATCTAGAGTATATAAAGAGTTTTTAAAAAATCAACCCCCAAAATTTAAAAACCCAACTCTAAAATGGGCATCTGAAATAAATACACTTTTCAGAGCAAGAAGTAAAAGCAGCTAAGAAACATTCTAAGAAATGTTCAACATCACTGGTCATTTGAGAGATGTAGATGAAAACAACACTGACATTTCATTTAACTACAAAGAACAGCTGCTATCTCAAAATTAACCAACAACAAATGCTGGTGAGGCTGTGGGGAAACAAATAAAGGGACTTCTAAAAAGTGTCAATGTTTGTATAATCCTAGCAAATATATGCTGTACATATAAGCAATTAAAAATAAAAGGAAGAGCAAATCTTTACTTCTTTGCCTACTTTAAAATTTTATAACTACTAATTAAGACAATAATTCATAATATTTATTGAGCATTTATTTTCTCCCTGGCATGATTCTAATTTACATACTAATACATTTAATTTTTCTGAAAAAGTTATGATATAAACACAGCTACAACTTCCTTTTGTACATAAGCAAATGGAGGTATTCTGTAGGCAATGTTGAAGCCTGGCTAAGCAGGGTGCGACACCATAGTCCAGTAGTTCACTATAAGACCACTCTAGGGCATTGCACACACCTGTAGAGTGTGTTGAGCACTCTGAGTGCCTAGCTCAGGTCACATGAACATTGTCCCCCTATCCTAACTCTCCAGGCTTCAGACAATATACGAGTTACCCCTAAGGCATTTTTTTCTATGCCAAACCCCAACTACCTGTATATAAGCTAAGTACCTACTCACTAAAGATGGAAGTGATTCTCTGAAATTATCCCCAGAGTCTGTGACCTGACTCTGTGCCTCACCCTCTAGCCAACAACCAAGCACAGTATTCTGCAAAATTCAAAAAGTTCCTTCAAATCACTTAAAGAGAAGGCAGGCTGGCTTGGGATTCAGTTCTGAACTGCTCGGGAGCAACTAGTCAGACATAAAATATAGGTTATAGTGTTTATTTATAAAATACATGTATTATTTCAATTATTCTTTTTACATTAGTGACAGAAATCAGTATATTTATTCTGTTTCACAATCTTGTATTTACTGCCACACATTTGCAGCACATAATGTTCACCATGTAGAGTTGCTACACATTCATAAAATCCCTTACTAACCTTTTAAGTCTGTATTTGCACACTTAAATACAATAATGACAACATTGACTACACTGTCATAACAATAGAATGACTTAGATTTTGAAGAAACAAAATGTTACAGTCAATATAGTATATAAATTAAAATAAGAAAATAAATGGATTTAAACCACTATATATGTTTTTGCCATGAGAGTTATTTAATAGTAGTGATAAAACTGATCACTGCATTGAGTTTTTGTTTGGTTTTGTGTGCATGCTGTTAATTCAATTTTTCCATTAGCCATCTTTTTCCACTGCTGACAATTAAGAGCATACTATCATCATCAGGAAAATCAACTTTAAATAAGTTCTATTTTTATATAAATGGCTAATGACTTTCAGGTGAAGAGATAAGAACAAGGAAAGATCTAATCAACCCATGGAGTGCTCGTTCTTTTTCCCTTTTTAATCCTGGGAAAGACAAAGATAAGTCCCACAATACAGCAAAATCAGTCATATGCAGAAACTAATACTATTTTTCATGGTTTTTTCAGCAACAGAAAATGAATAATAATCACACAAGCAAACAACATGATCTGTCTCTAACATTCAAGGGAACTATTTAACAAGAGTGGGGATAGATGACTTTCCACAGGAAAATTCAGCCATTATGTAACCATCTAGCCAGTAAGACTAGGAGAATCCTAACAGCCTTTCAGAGTGGCTACTTAGAAGTTAACCCATGAAAATTGTTTTTGAGTAGACTAAATGCAGCTCCTTTTTGACAGAAAAGGAAATACAATGGTAAAATCAAGCTACTTCATATTAAAACTTGAAGCTAGAAATGGATTTTTATGTGAACTGAGGGTTCTGAAGTTCTTCCCATGTATATATACAGTCACACTCTGTCAATGCTATCCTTTCATCAGGAAATAGAACTGTAAGAAAAAGATTAATGAATTCATATAACAAAAGCCATGCAACTCTGGTTTTTATTGATATAAAGAAAAGTTTTATTTACATCTCTTTATTACATTTTTCTTTGACTCCATGACAAAATAAAAAAAATAAAAAAGAAACTATACTTTGCACTAGCTTTCTATCACAGCAACAACTTACCACAAACACAATGACTGAAGCAATATAAAATTATTTTATAGTTCAGTAGGTCGAGTCTGACATGGGTCTCATGTCTAGGACAATATGAAGGTGTCAGCGTGGCTGCACTCCTGTCTAGAAGTGTTTAGGAAGAATCCACTTCCTTGGTACTCGGAGTTATTAGCTGAATTCGTCCAAGACATGGGACCACTGGCATTCTCTTGCTAGCTTCCAGCAGAGGTCTATTTCATCTTCTAGGGACTGCTGCATCAAGGTCCTCATTTCATGGCTTTCACCGTCCTTTAAAGCCAGCACTAATGGTGGAGTCCTTGTCGTATTACACTTCTCTAATTCTTCTGCAATTATATCTCCTGACCACAGTCAAAACAGCTTTTCTGTACTGATTCCAATGATAAAATTGGTTCTGTCCAGACAGTACATGTTACTTTCTCTTTCTGAAGGTCCTTAACCTCAATTTCATCTGCAGAATTCCATCTGCCACATTAATTAACATATTCACAAGTTCTGTAGATAACAGTATGGACATCACTGAGGGATTATTATTTAGCCTACTATATAATTTGATGGTAAATATTGGGCTTTTAACTAAATTCTTCTTCTTGAGTGTGAACATTCAGGCATCCAAAATTTGAGTGCCTTTATTAAGGAATCTGTAATAAGGAAAGCACGTAACAAATGCAATGGATAGTTATAACCCTAACCACTGAATTTTTTCCAACTCTTTTCATAACCAGATTTTTTAATAAAATTAGCCACCTGCATTAATGAGTAAATTATTCCCCCCTAAAATCATTCAAAGGCACAGCTGATGTGGTCAATTCCCTACTTCTGAGAAGCATAAAATCATGGGCTTCATCATACAGTGCCTTCAGAATTTCAATGAGGAAGGCTGTTTTACTCTGTTCTCACAAATGCATGTTGTACAAAGGTACAGCTATCACTATCTCTTCTGAAGCTTCTAAAATATTGCTATATTCATTGTCCTCTAAGATTTCTTTTTATTTTTAAGGTTTTTTGAGACAGGGTCTCACTTTGTGGTTCAGGCTGGCCCTGAGCTCAGCCTCAAACTCACATCACAGCAATCCTCCTGTCTCGCCTCCCGAGTGCTGGGATTACAGGTGTGAGCCACCATGCCCAGCACTGTGGTATGTGGTACTGATTGCTGCTGGGGTGAGTCTCCACACCCAGTATTGTTATGTGGTTACCGGGGATCAAACCTGTGTCTTTGTGCTTGCAAGACAGGTGCCAGAACCACTGAGCTATATCCCTGGCCCTAAGATTTCTTGACCTGATATAAAAAATGTTTCATTGGGACTAATGTTTAAACTGTTCAGAATATTTGCAAGATAAAATATCAGTTATTTAGAGTGTTCTTTCTATGACAGAAACAGTAGCCAATAATTAAAATGATGTTTGTTCCTAACATCAACATTCCTGTAGAAGTGGTACCCAAGGAGAGAAGGATAAGATTCAACCACTTTGAGGTCACATGGGGATTGCCCTGTTGATCAAGCAGACAGTGGTGCAGGTTGTAAGGTGAACCCCACAATGGCTTGTTTGGAGAAGTAAGTCTGTCTGAAGCCCATGAGCTGAGGCCAGAGTGACTCCTACCCAAATTCAGTTCCCAGAGCTAAAACCTTCTTTACTAAAAAGACAAAGTTAATTATTAACTGCAACCTATATTTTGTGTGTTTTGTGCCTACTCAAGAATGCACTGTCTTTTCATTTAAAAGCTTTTCCTGCATCATTCACCTATCCATAGCAACTACACTTCCTCTCATGTATCCCTTTACCTCAGTCTAACTGTGATGTCACCAATAAGTGTCCATGGCCTGAGGTGTTCAGGGTCTTAGCTTGTCAGTGTTGCTTGCATGAGCATTGGTCATCCTGGCTCCCTAATTCTCTGTCTTTTTCATTCTGTCTTTGAGTTTTCTTTGCTGTGGGGGTCTCCGATAAGGTTAAGATGGGGCAAGGTAAACTGTTTCATTCCATGCCAACTCTCTGCTCCTCTTTTGTAACTTCAATTTATTTGATGATGCCTAGGATTCAAGTATAGTTCTGGATGTCAGGACTTGGTAAATTCATAAAACAAAGATACAAGAGAAGAAAATAGTGACAGAAGAAAGGGGACACTTCTGAAGTCTCTCCATTTTAGAAACAGATCTAAAGATATAAGCTTTCCAAATCAAATCAAGAGATAGAGTTGAAATAATGGGCATCTTTAGACCACACAGCCTGTTAAGACTCTACTTACTTCTCTTGACACAGTCACAAGGTATGCACTGGTATCTAAGAAAAGCACATTTGCTACTGCACTTTCTATGTTCAGCCTTCTGTGCCTACGTGTTTGTAGCAGCCTTGAACATAGAGAACTTTTGTGACTGTGAGGGGAAAATAAGGTGACAAGTCTTTTTTTTTCCTTTTTTTTTTTTTTTATACTGAGGATTGAACTGGGACATGCTAAGCTCACTCTACTTCAGTGCTTTAACACATGCCAGTTTCACAGCACACAACATGGATTCTGGTCTGGTTCTAAATTACTAAATAATTGGAATTTTGGGACTAAAACAAATAGGGAAGGAAAGGAGGGAATAGGATAGCACAGAAAATATTATCTGCAGCAATGTCACAATACGGGATAATAAAAAATGTCTAGCTGGGCCGGGGAGTTAGCTCAGTGGTTCCGGCGCCTGTCTTGCAAGCGCAAGGGCCCGGGTTCGATTCCCCGGTAACGGTAACCACATAACAATACTAGGCGTGGAGACCCACACCCAGCAGCAACCAGTACCACATACCACAGTGCCGGGCGTGGTGGCTCATGCCTGTAATCCCAGCACTCGGGAGGCAGAGGCAGGAGGATTGTGATGTGAGTTTGAGGCTGAGCTCAGGGCCAGCCTGAACCAAAAAGCGAGACCCTGTCTCAAAAAACCTAAAAAAAAAAAAAAAAAAAAAATGTCTAGCTAATAAAATAATCATTGAAAAGTAGAGAATGCCAGAATGTGTTTTTTAATGTATAGATAATACATTCTGCAGGAAACACACTTAAAAACACATACACACAAAATGGAAAAGTAGTAAATTTGCCAAAGGTGAGAAAACTACACTTAATACCATACTTTTCAAGCTAGATATTAAGGCTCAATGTAAAGCTATGACAAGTTAGACAAAGTGCACTGACCCAGAGAACGTCAAACAAACCACAGAAACAAAGAAATTCCACAAATTAGCTACTAGGAAAAATAACAAAATTATCTAAACAGGGAATGGCAAAGCAAAATGAGTCTTCATATACACACTTCTAGTTATAAAGATAGTGAGAAGCTGCTACTAAATGTAGGCTTAGAGCTCACTCTGTTGGGCCATCTGTGCCCAGGACGCTACCCAAGGATTTCCATACAGCAGTCTGCACACCCTGAAGGAGCCACTACTCCTTTTGAAGGCAATGACGTTGTTGGCCACTCAAAGCTTTTCTTAAATAACTTTTGCAAATACTTCTCACTTAACACCAGAATGTATAAAAAGTTATTGTTTACATGAAAGTATTAGATTAAAAAGACACACATCTTCTCCTTAAATATAAGAACTGGATTAAATTTAAACTCTGTTTTAGAACAGTAAATGTATTCAGCTCCAAGTGATTACGAGAAACAAAGCTGTCATAAACACAGGCAAAGTCCAAGCATTACTGAACCAGCAATACTTGGTTTAACAAGGTATGAAAATCATGTGGGAAAAAAGTCAATGTTAATCCAAAGCACGAAGGTAATTGATATATTTAAAGAAAATTTAGACTAAGTATAATAAATGGTTTAGAATGAATGAAAATAATTCTCTCAGAAGTAAATGCATCACATAGTTTTCTTTATTTTTTTAAATTCAAGCCAAATGATAGTGGACTTCCCCAAGCAGCAAAGAGCAGATGTCACTTACGGTCAAATAACTCAGGCTATTATAAAACTGTCCAAAATAACATTTCTAAATGAAAAACATGTTCTTATCTGATATGAATCAATATTCTTATGAAATTTAGCTATACATATATTTTAAATTCAAATGTATTCTGAGATAATGATATTAGAAGTTTTATCTGAAGAATTAAACAAAGAAAAACAAGCTGTAGTACAGATATGTACCCACTTCCCAAGATGATTTTAATCTAATGTACTGTGAAAAATGTACTATAAAATACTGCACTATGATCAAAGAGTAATGAGCTTGTAGGAGCTCAAATAAAGCTTAAAGCATAAAACTAATGTGAAGTATATGGCTGCAAATGTCCACACCCACACTCTCATTAACTTGAGTAAAATGTGCTTATGTTTAACTGAAAACTACAATACAAGAGTTTGTAGTTGGCGTTTCTTTCCTGATATTCAATAGATAATTCTGACAACAATGTCTGACTTTCTTTATTTATGAATGAAACAATATAAATGAAACCATATAAATTGTTTCAAAACAATTTTAAACATAAGGCTCATGAGAGATAGCAAGACTTAACATGTTTTTGGAACTGATGAAGATCATCTACCTTAGGACTTTGACTTGTAAACCTGAGGAATCCCTTCCTGCTCCACATTAACGTAATTAAAAATAAGAGCGTCCTGCCAGATGGTCAAGGGAAGCTTTGTATTCTGTGCAGAAGTAATTTACACAGACATAGTGAAGACAAGATGATAGCTTTGACATCCTGTCATCTGTGAAAGTACACAGAACCCAAGAAGGGTGGAAATTTATGGTTGTTCTATTTCATTTATAGGATCTTTCTTCTATGAGGTCATTATGGACAGAAGGGGATTTGGAATTCCAATAACCAAAATAACATCAATTGTGTGAAAATGTAAACATTTTTTACTTCATAATGGATAAACTTAGAGAGCCAGTTTGTATTTTAGCACAGATGCTGCATGCCAAAAGTCTGACCAGAATCACCTATGTGTACAACTTTGAAATTGAAAATGTTTCTTTTAAAATGTTTGGTGTACCCAGACAAAGATCAAAAGGGAAACACTGGTTTGAAATGATTTGCTTCCACAGTATGACATCAGTATTATTTTTCCTGTTTCTTCAAATCACTTTGGCCAGGTGTCTATGCAAGATCAACTGATCAAAGCATCTAACAGAATTTTTGAGTATCATGGAGATCACTGTAAATAACCAGATTTTCTACAATGTTTCTTTTTTAGTAAGATAGACTTCCTTGAGGAAAAGTATAAGTGGTGAGTATCAAACTCAATTTCTTAGAATTTGGAGGAGAGGTACAACACAGAGAAGACATTTAAAAATTCCAATGGAGGACAAGGAATTTAGCTCTGTGGTTCTAGCATCTGCCTGACAAGTGCAAGTTCCCGAGTTTGATCTCTCATAACCACATACCACAATGCAGAGTGTGGTGACTCACACTTATAAACCCAGCACTGATAACCACACACCACAATGCCAGCTGGTATTGGTAGCTCACATCTGTAATTCCAGCACTCGGGAGGCAGAGGCAGGAGAATTGCTGTGAGTTTGAGGCTAGCCTGGGCTACCTAGTGAGTTTGGAGCCAGCCTGAACTACAAAGGGAGATCCTGTCTCAAAAAAAAAAAAAAAAAAAATCCAATGGAATTATTGTGTAACAAAATGCAGGTCCTGCAGCAGAAGTCTGTTTTAAACTGCGAGTTCACAAGTGCTATCAACACAGAAAATATATGCCTTTTGTTCTGTGATGTGAAATGATAGAATTCTTTGCAACAACCACAAATATCTCACAAAGATACACAGAAAATCTGCAATTTTAATATTCTTTTGTATTTTTACTGGTTTCTTGTTTATTTTAATTTTTAAAATAGAAGTGCAAAATGGAAATTAAGAACAATGTTGATTCTGTTTAATTTACTGGATATCTTAGTCCCTCCTGTTTAAACTCATCTGTGGCTAAACCTTGCAGTTAACACTTTGCCTATGTATCTTTGCTCCAAGTCAGACAGTGATTTAGTTCCATACCATTTCCATATGAGCAAAACTGTACTTTACTAGCAGGACCGAAACAAAATATGTTTCAGGCTTTAAATTCTTCAATTTCAGACTGAAATCTTCTATAGTGACAACTAAAGAAGTGTCCTTGGGCCGAGGATTTAGCTCAGTGGTTCTGGCACCTGTCTTGCAAGTGCAAGGGCCCGGTTCGATCCCAGTTAACTACATACAATACTGGGTGTGGAGACTCATGCCCAGCAGCAATCAGCACCATACACCACAGTGTCGGGTGTGGTGGCTTACGCCTGTAATCCCAGCACTGAGGAGGCAAGAGGCAGGAGGACTGCTGTGATGTGAGTTTGAGGCTGAGCTCAGGGCCAGCCTAAACTACAAAGCGAGACCCTGTCTCAAAAAGAAAAACAAAAAGAAGTGTCCTTAAAGACTGTATACCTAGGCTTTTCCTTTTTTATTACCATCATATTTTTTTCCACCCTTTACTTATCCCTACACCCTATTTCCTTTTAATTATTTTCTATTCCACTCTATCTACTATATATATTGGAACTCATTTACATCTTCATTTTATATTTTCATAATGTAATTATTTCTACTAATTACAGATTACCTAAAGATGTCTAGTCTGATGCTAATTAAGAGTTCATAAATGGTACATAGGAACAAAAGGCAAGCAAATGCTTCCTGCAATATTCAAATCAAAAGGAAAAGTAAAATATAATTTGCCTTCTATTTAATGATCATGTAACTAATGTGCCATATGGGAAACATTCTGGCATGACTCTGACTACAAACTGCAAGCACCTTAGTAACAGAATTTCCTCAATAAACACACCACTTATAGGAAAAAAAAAATAAGTTTAAAAATGGGACCTTATTTTTTACTCAATCTCAGTTTTATAACCTGAGAATTTTACATTGCAAGGGATGTGAAAGTAAATGCATTAATATTACAATTTTTAAAACAACTAGCCTAAGCCCAGGGCACAAAGGAATAAAGCTGGACACAAAGCCCAGTTCCACCCAAAGTGTGGGTTGTTCTCCTCTATCACTTTCAAACATCCTTAGCCTGAAAATTTGCCTAAAAATAATTAAATGTAGAAATCTGGAAAATAAAAACAAAAAGCGGATTTGCAAAGAGATATTCTGATAGAAGCTCATGGAGACTTGGACATTTTAGTCTCCCCCTCTCCTCCCTACACTGCATTTTCAGGAATCCCTAGAGTTTGCTGGGATACACTCCGAAACCATCTGCTTCTCACCAAGCCATCTCATAAAATTAATCTGGAAGAATTCCAAGTTTAAAAATGTGAAAAATTAAACATCAATACAAAAGATAAATTATAGTCCAATGAAACAATATGAAAACTGTCATAACTTAACTCATGATTAATCACTAAATCAATGAGCTTGAAAACAGAAGCTCGAGGAATTCAGCAAAGGAAGACATCACAGTGTGTTAGCAGCGCCTGGGGTGAGCTACCAAACAGAAGGGTTGACATAGGC
This sequence comes from Petromus typicus, assembly GCA_004026965.1. Lineage (NCBI taxonomy): Eukaryota > Metazoa > Chordata > Mammalia > Rodentia > Petromuridae > Petromus > Petromus typicus. The sequence goes on from PVIR01004518.1 coordinate 40,639, forward strand.
TTTAACATACAGACAATACGGAAGAAGTAGAAGCTGTAGTTTAAGTAACAGAGGTAAAGAAAATAGCATCAACAATAGTACTGGCACAAGGAAAGCACTATTGTTTCAAGTGACTAGACCAACTAAGCTCAAAGAGATGGCTTAGAAGCTGAAAAAAGTAAAGTGAAATCCAGCAATATGTCAAGAGCTGATTATTTCAAGTTAATAAGTTCTGATTTTATCCTACAGGCTCCAGGGAATGACTGAAGGCTTCTGAGCAAGGTAGCAATATGATCAAAGGGTTTAGAAATTTTATTCAGACAGTGGTGTAAAGATATCCCAGGAAAGAAAAAAAAATGGAGGAGAAAGATCAGTTAGGAGGCTATTTGCAGATATCCAGGCACGATAATGATCAAAATCAAGATGAAAGCTAAAAGGACAAAAAAGAGACAGATGTCAAAGTGAGCAAGTAAGATTTAAAAGGATTTAGAAAGTTACATGTTATTCCAGGTATAGGAAACACGTATCTATTTGGTATCATGTAAAGGAGATTCCTGTTACAGAAGATATTTGAACTATCTGACCCCAATGGCCCTATCTTGTTTTGAAGTTCAATATGACAAATAGGTAGGAAACAGAAAGCTAAGCTAAAAGGTGAAAGCATGAGTGATTACAATGATGGATATAATTTTCAAATATCTATTACTGATCATGTCAAAAGAGAAATGAAAATAAAATAGGCTAAATAACTTCAAAAATGTTGAAATAATGAAACCAAAATTTCAAAACTCACAGTATAGTACATAATCCTCTACAGTGAAGTGTTTTTAATGATCTAATGAACACTTTTCATCAAGATGGCTCAGTAGTAAGCAAACTAGGTTGTTATAATTACAGACATTAAATAGTCCCAAATTATTTAACATTCAGTCTTTTCAATCGGCCACACAGACCTGGACTTTCTGGTTACTCACTTCTGAGTATGAATACACAAAATATATGCACTTAGAGTCTGTCTTTCATATTATACTTGCCATTTACTGTTCTCCTGAGCACAAGATTTCATTGTTTTCTTTGTATCTCATCATAGTATATAACCTCTGAAGTTCAGTTTTAATCCACTATGATCTATAGATTTTTTTCATTTAATGAGTAAACAATGAATTCACATTTCTAAAAGTATAGTTAACTGTTATTCTTAAATGTTCTCTCTGGAGGTACTTCCAATAAAATATATTGTCATAATTTTTCAACTTTTTTCAGTTTATTGAAGTGCTGTAAAATCTAGATCTAGCCACACTTTTTCTATTGTGATCTACAGGTACTGTTACAGTTTTCTTTATTGACAGGATGTAATGAGCAAATTTTTCCCTCTGCCCTTAATTTTATCATTTTCTCTGGATGATATGATTTTAAACCATTATTTGTAATAAACTCCTCTTTATTTACAGATGGTCTAATGAATCTATCATATGTTCACTATTAATGTTTGAAAGAGAAATTGAAAAATTAATTTAAGATATCTGATATATACCTGGGATTATTACACTAGCATTCTCAAAAGGTTTTTAAGAGATATTGATTGTGCTACTAGGAAAAAAAAACAAAAAAACAAACAAACAAAAAAAAACTGATGCCCAAGGAAGTAAAGCACTGAATAGTGCACTGAAAGGAATAGTGGAGCTATGTTTCAGATAATCTTTCAAGGAATAAGTGATTAGGTTAGATAGAAAGCTCCTCTGGGTTATTCAGACATCAATCTGTTATAATTGAAATCAAATATACAAGATTTCTTATATATTACTCTGTCATTTAAAAAGTCCTGCTGAATACCAGTGAACATAAAGGTAAGTTTATCTTTCTAAGATTTCTTGAGTAAATGATAACTTTAGAAACCTTGAGGTTTGTATTTATAATAGCAGTATCATTAACTCATGAATGTAAATTCATGCATTATATGAGAGTTCTGGCTTCCTATATGTAGAAGTCAGGATAAAGAATAACCTCTAGATATTATAAGGTGATACTGGGAAGGCTATTTGTGATTTCTCTTTATTGTGTTCAACCAGACATTATTGCACTTTAATCTTTTTTAAAACTATGGACATATTTTAGGTTAGCTGTGTTAATTTAGAAAGTGATACAATGATTTTTGAGAACCTACTGCCTTGTTATACCAATAATAATTGCCAACCCATTTAATTCTGAAAGAGACTGAGAACAGGAGCCAATAACAATGTTTAATATTCAATGGAAGAAAAAACAGAAACAATTTTACCTGCAACCACGCAAATCCATTTCAGCTGTGTTTCTAATTGTTTGGGAGGGCCTTGAGCCAATCAGAATGAAAGGGAAGGTATAATCCATTTTAAATGGGATGAGAGATAAACAACATACAAAGTCAATACCACTTATGTTGGCCTATATATATCTGGGGAAAACATGTGGGAAATATGAAATGAGAGAGAAGAAGAGAGGATTTCTTACTGCAGCAATGGCATAAAAAGTGTATCTAGAAGGCTTAATTTTGGAAAGTTCAGTAGATGACACAGCATTACTGATACTGTCAGTTATCTAGTAAACATGGGAAAAGATCAAATGTGTAAAAAGCCTGAAAGGGTCAGATCAAGGCACTATAAAATCAAGGAAAAAAGCAAGTTTGGAGAAAAGAAGATATAAAATACATTGGGTGAAGAATATTAAAAATGACAAAGACTTTTACAAATACAATAAAAAAGAGCAGCAGGACCTCATTAAATTAGTCTCATGCTATCTCAAAGCTCAGAATTATCCAGAATATCTTTGTCAAAAAATTCCTTCATCCAACTTAGTCTGTCTTTTACATAAGAATCATTTTTTCCTCAATTATAGTTTAAAAAGCAAACTACTGTTAATTTTTAAAGGCCTTTTTAACTCATTTTTGGGGGTCTCATATCTTCTATTCTCAACAATGCTAAGCATTTAATAATTTACCATGCATTTTATTTATTACAGTAAACCACGAACATGTTCTTTATGCCTTGACATATGTCTTCACTAATAATTTTAAATACAGATGCATTTCTAGTAAAAATAATTTAAAGTAAGATTCAATTTTAAATTGGGCTTGGTGGTAAACACCTGTAATCTCAGCCCTAGGGTCTGAGGAAGGAGAATCAGAGTTAGTGTACAGCATAAGCAGCTACATGACCCAGTGAAACCTTGTTTCAAGTATTAACAAGAAATAATAAGAGTTGGAATGTAACTTTGTGGAAAGGCCTGGTTTTCAATCCACAGTAATGAAAAAAATACATTTTATTTTAAAATATAGTATAATTCGGGAAGTATTTCATACTATCATGATGGGTACATGGGCATTGTAAACTACCAAGCAAAAAAAAGAAGGAAGTAATACCAGAATTATTTTTTCCACTTGTATTTTCATCATTTAATAAAATTAGATTTTATTTCATTTGTATACTCATAATTATCTCATATGATTCCATCCCTATAGACACAGCACATCAAGAAAGCAGAGATGAAAGAAAATAAAAAAGCAAAATGAAAGAAACAATGTAAGTATGTCAGCCTTTCACTTTGGGACTTTGCATATCAAGGTAATTTTTAATATGCAGCATATTTGGCTTCACTGGAAATAAAATAACTACTTTTAAAATACTGGGAAAATTTTTATTTTTCTCTTATTGAAATCATCCTTCATTAAAAATAGTTTCCTGAGCTGGGGTAGGTTTTGTTTGTTTGTTTTTTGTTTTTAGGGTTCTTTGCTTTCATCTTTGTATTTTTGTGGGTTTTGTTTTTTTATTATTATTATTTCTTTGTTTGTTTCTGTGAAGAATGTATTTGGACCTAGATAAGGAAACCAGGTCCTTTGTTTTTCTCTACCTATAGTGCCAGATAAGTCTTTATAGCTTAAGTTCTAAAGTACATTTCACAGATCTAAAGAAAAAAATCCAAAATCCATTCATCTGGAGCCACAAAAGACCTAGAATAGCAAAAGTAATTCTAAGCAACAGGGACATGGTGGGGTAATGTATTACAACTCCAAACTTTAAACTATATTATAAAACCACTGTGATAAAAACTGCATGGTATTGGCAAAGTAACAGACCTGAGATCAATGAAGTAGATTAGAAGATGCAGAAACTTCTCCAGATACACTGAGCAACCTCATCTTTGACAAAGGAGTCAAAAATCCTCAGTGGAGGAAAGATTTCTTCAACAAATGGTGCCAGAAAAACTGGGCTTTAACTTGCCAAAGACTAAAGTTAGACCAATATCTTTCACAGCATACCAAGCTAAAATCAAAGTGGATAAGAGACCTAACCTTCTGCAAAACAGGTTAGGTAAAACTCTTGAAGACATAGGTTAGGGAAAGATTCCTTCAGCAAAACATCTATAGCATGAAAATTGGCAGAAGAAATCAACAAATGGGATCTCTTTCTATTAAAAAGTTTCTGCACAGCAAAGGAAACCACCAAGAGCAAAAAGGCAACAAACAGTATGGGAAAGAATGTTTAGCAGCTCTTCCTCCGACAAAGGGCTATTAACTAGAATATATAAGGAGCTTAAAAAAAATCAGCCCACCCAAATTTAAAGACCTAGTTCAAAAATGGGCTTCTGAAATGAACAGATACTTTCAGAGGAAGAAGTAAAAACAACTAAGAAGTATTTGATAAAATGCTCAACATCATTGGTCATTTGAGAGATGCAGATGAAAACAACACTGAAATTTTTTCTCACTCCACAAAGAATGGCTGCTCTTGTAGAATTAGCCAGCAACAAATGTAGATGAGGCTACTGAGAAAAAGGAATGCTTCTCCACTGTTGGTGGGAGTGTAGACACTGTACAACTTCTGTGGAAATCAGTGTGGATATTTCTCAAAAAGCTAGGATTGGAGGTCCCATTTGACCCAGCTTCACTCTGCTACGTATATACACAAAAGAATTAAAAGATTTATATCACAGAGACATATGTGCACCCATGCTTATAGCAGCTTTGTTTGTGATTGCTAAATCTTAGAAACAACCAAAATGTCCATCAACTGGAGACTGGATAAAGAAGATGTGTTTCTTTTATAGAATGGAATATTACTCTGTCATTAAAAATGATAAGATTGAGTCATTCATATTCAAATGGATGTACCTTCAGGACATCCTCATAAGTGAAATTAATAGGTCACAGATGTGTAAATATTGTATCTTTTCTCTAGTATAAGAAGCTGATGACTGGCATTCTGAAACTATCTGAAGGGCACATGCACACAATCAGCTGCTGACAAACATTATTTTAATGTCTAAGAAACACCTCTGGGTGTTTTAGTCATGAGGCCATTGCTCATGACTTCCCTAAACATTCTTCTCATGTATCCCACAACCCCAGTTTGTTAGCTTCCTAGATTTTCCTTTTAATGTCTTGGCTCCATTTTATCGATTCTTCTATAAATGCCAACTGTCTTCAGGGCTCTGTCCTTTATCCACTATCTTTCTGTATTTATATTTTTCCCCAGGGAAATCTCCTTTACTATAGCTTCAGTAACCATTTATGCTTTGATAAAGCTAAACATGGCAGAGATCTCTCCCATGAATTCTAAATTCATATTTACAACCTATACAGAATGTTTCTTCTTGACAGCCTTCAGGCCTCTCACAGAAAATAAAATCCTAACTAACCTCATTGTATTCTACACAAACTATCCATTTCTTCATGTACTTGACTTCAAAAGTTGCACAAAAAGAAACCTGAGGATGATCCTTGACACTTCCTTTTCACAATGCATCAACCACTTTAATATGGTTTAAATTTTTCTCTGAGTTTCCCACATGTCATCAATACATTAAATTAGGTCATCATTATTTATTACTAGACTGCCTTTTAATTCCCCTTGCTGCCTCTAGATGTGCCCCAACTAGCAGATCACCAAGATCATTCTCCAAAGTCTAGGTGCATTAAAACTACATTGTACATCTGATCATTTCTCCATTTACATACAGAATTTATCAAAAACTGTATACACATTTCATAAAAAAAGTTGTTTTCTATAGATAGTGCTACCCTTGTACTGGGGACCCTACCCTTGTGCTACCCTTGTAAATCACAGAAAACCCTGCTGCTGGCTCCTAGAGAAGAAATTGAAAGTTCATGTGCAACAATCTCAGTAATCAAGGGTATGAGAGCAGCAATGCGCCATATTGATAAATGTCTGGAAGCTAATGGCACCATTTTGAGCATTCTTGCAATTGGAGAACCAAAGGTATCTTGTATTGATCTCAGGATATCTCAATAAATTTAGTATTAAAATATTTAAACAAATTTTCTTTTCCTGCAATGTGTAAGAGATTTTTGGAGGAAACTGTTTTTGCTCTCCTAATACAGCCCAAAGAAGGTTTTTATGTTAATGTGGCCTACTATGTCTTTTGTAATCAACACAAGTACTTATTCTTAAGAAATGTATTATTTCAGTGCATAAGGCAGAAAATAAGTGAATAAACAACACCGGATTAAAATAGCTCAACTGAAACATATAGAGAAGGTCTATAATCTATTTACTGTTAATATCATTATCATGAGCAAAGAGAGAAAATTCTAGGGCAAAGAGAAGAAACCAAAAACAAAACTACAGGATACATTCTAAAAGACAGAGAAACATTCTTTCTACTGGTTACACTACATAAGAAAACATGTTTAGCTATGCTTGAAAACAGTGTGAGTTCATAATTTTAGGACACATTAATATGTAGTACGAAGGTGTGATAAACTAGGCAAGAGTGTGCTGAGGTGTGAATTAACTTCATTTTACCCATAGAAATCAATACAAATGTGAAAGGTCCAAAAAGATGGTTCTAAAATGAACTAGAATGTGGAAGACCTTCCATTTTAAAGGAAACATCAATAACTTAATTACTTTCACCATTTCCAGCCTGAAATACACTGTCTGTCTCCACTAATGTGTGCCAGTGAGCAGTGACTACTGTTAGTTCACCTTTTGGAACATTATGGAATTTTAAATTTCACAGAATTGGAACATGAGTTTAAACTTCACATTCTTTTTTTGTATGTGTTTTTGAGACAAGGTCTCTCTTTGTAGTTCAGGCAGGTCCTGAACTCAGCCTTGAACTCAGCAATCCTCCTGCCTCTGCCTCCTGAGTGCTGGGATTACAGGGGTAAGCCACGATGCCAGGCACTGTGGTCTGTGATACTGATTGCTTGTGGGTGTGAGTCACCAAGCTCAACATTGTTGTATGTGGTTACTGGGGATCAAACCTAGGACCTTGTGATTGCAAGACAGGTGCTGCAATCACTGAGCTAAATCCCCTGCCCCTTGATATTCATTTTTAAAAGAATAATTGAAACTTCACAACTACATCACAAAATAAAATTTAGTAAGATTTTTTTATATCAGCTGACCATATATATTTTTATCACTTCCATTTAACAAGAAGAGCTGGGCTCCTATTTTGCATGATGGGGAGATGTACACAAACCTGTACATGGCAGGATCTAACCAAGGTGCTGAGTGTGAAAACTCCTTGTGCCACTCCTTCTACTATCCTCTGTTTAGAACAGGCTCGAAGAACTGACCTGGGGGAGCCTCCCTTAGGAAGAAAAGAGAACAGAAAAGAGCAAGCAAAAAGCCCTCCGCCCAAAACAATATGCCTCAAGAGCAGAAATACACCAGGAAAACTAGCTTCTACATAGCATTTGCTATGGGGACTTTGAATGACCGGTGCACAACTTAGCAAATGATGTTTCTCCATACCAAGAAAACCAAACATGCTGCACCAGTATACTTGGTAAAAAACTCCACACTACATACATAACTGTAAGTTGACTTAAATAAAATGTGTGATTCAAAGCCTTGACCACTTTGGAAGGGATTTTTCTACAACTTCAGAAATCACACAGAGAAAAAACTATTTCAATAATAATACCAAACTTTATATGCCTATTTTCTTAATGAAGTCACATAAGGTTATTATAACCAAATGAAGAGTCCGATAGCTAACTATTAGAAACACAAGTCTAATATCTTTGGACCCAGGCCACAATGTTGACAAAGTTAGACTCTGACCTGTGCTGCCACAACTTCCCTTGCACAGTGAGTGAGAACAAACCACGGCAATTCAAACATATGGTCCCAATATTTACACGAACAATACAACTTTCACTTTGGTCTGTAGGAAACACTAGGAACATTATTCCTTACAACTCTGGAGGTGCCTGATTAGACAAGCAGCTCTGAATTCTGACATAAATTATATGAGAATAATGAATATAGTCTGATACAACACATGAATATGTAAACATATCATTTACACTCAGACAGCAACATTGAGAGAAGGGAAGAATATATGTATCTTTATTGTTAGATGGATTTTTGCCCCAAATATATGAAAAAGAATGCCTGAAATATTTAATATATCACATTGCTACCAAGTCAGTTGATATGCACTGTACCTACCATACTCAATGTACCACAACAATGAATAAACACATTCTTTGTATGCAAGTGTGTATGCTGTTTGTATACTTTATTACTCACAGTCCTGCCTTGGAAAAGGGCAATAACTTCTGAAATAAATTTTATTAGTATTCTCTGTTTCAATCTCACTCCTTCTCTCTCTCCTCTCTCTCTGTACCTCTCTCTCTCCCTGTCTCTCTGAAGAACACACACATAAACATATGAACGTAGCATCAAACAAAGTTTTGGGTTTCATCTATATGATTTCTTTCACATTAATAAAAAGGAAAGTGATATCACACTGCTCAAATGAGTTTCACATATGCACAACTGCATGATCCTGCGAGAATAACAACATATTGCATATCCAACGTACTTCTTTTCATGCTGCATATGTTGTTTCTATAAATGTTAAGGTTAAAATAACATTTTAGTACAATTATCAGCTAGTCATATTCAAATTATGGAGCTAAAATGCAGTGCAATGATTTTTTAAAAGCATTCATGTGACTGCAGACATCAATTTCTGTTCAGAGTTTTTGTCTCCAGTGAGCCCCTTTTCCTTTGTCTACACTCAGAGATTTTTTTTTACAGGCTCCAAACCTTACCAAGTAATTTATTCATTATGGTCAATGAAATATAAATTAATTATACCTAATTCAAAAAATAAACAGAATGGCAACCATAAATGTTATAGAAGTTACCTTCTAAAAAAATATAATTTCAAAACTAACTACAAAGCTACTGTCATCAAAGACTGTGGTGCCTGAAAGGGAAGAGACATATAAAGTTAATAGCACCAGTCTGTGAGTAACCTCGCACTTATAGTCCAGCGACCTTACAGGACTAACACTATTGAAAGAACTGCATAAATCACATGTAGTTAAAATCTTATCTCACATTACATATAAAAATTAGTTTAAAATGGTGGAAGTACACAAATATCAGCTTAATCTATAAAACTCTTCAAACAGAATATACCTATAAATATTTGATTCTTTAATCAGATAATTTTTTATTTGAAATAATGGAATGGGAAGAAACCAAAAAATGCATACATTTACTTCAAAATTAAAAACATTTAAGTCATAAACTATACTGTCATAAACAAAAAAAGACAGTCCATAAAATGAAAGTGAATACTTGCAAATTTTAAACCAGAAGAAGGTCAAATATCCATAATATACAAACAACTGCTACAAGTTAATAATAAAAGGACAAAGAGCTCCTAAAAAAATGGGCAAAGAGGGCTGGGGATATAGCTCAGTGGTTCCGGCGCCTGTCTTGGAAGTGCAAGGACCCGGGTTCGATCCCCAGTAACCACATAACAATACTGCTGCTGAGACTCACCCCAGCAGCAACCAGTATCACATACCACAGTACTGGGTGTGGTGGCTCATGCCTGTAATCCCAGAATTTGGGAGGCAGAGGCACGAGGATCGCTGTGATGTGAGTTGGAGGCTGAGCTCAGGGCCAGCCTGAACCACAAGCGAGACCCTGTCTCAAAAAACCTTAAAAAAAAAATAATTTGAACAGACATTTTTTTTCAAAATAACACAAACATTAGCCACCGATTACTTGAAAAGATGCTTGACATCATTAGCCAACAGGAAAATGCATAACAATAAGTGGATATCACTTGACATTCACTAAGATGGTTATAATCACAAAGATGAAAATCATAAAGTGTGAGCAATAATGTGGAGAACTTAGTCTTCATATTGCTCAAAGGAAAGTAATATGATGAAGGAGTTTTAGAAAACTATGAGGAGGATATAAAAATTTAAATATGGAATTACATTGTAGCCAAATAATCTCATCCATAGTGCATAGCTAAAAAAATGAAAACATACATTTGCCAAAAACCTCGTGCACTAATATGCATGACAGTATTATTTTTTTAATCTTTATTGGTACATTAAATATACACGTCATGATTGCACTCCATAATGGGGGTTTGTACCAGTATAAGATACAACTTAATTCTCATTTTTTCCCATAGCCCTACCCACCCTACCACCCCCCCATATGCATAAAATTTGTTTCCTTACTTTTTTGTTACAATCTCAACATTGTCCCCTTATGACAGTATTATTCACAGTACATAAAAAGTAGAAATGCTAAAATGAACATCAACTAATGAATGGATTAAAAAAAAAGTTTGAAAATCCAAACAATGGCATCTTATCCATAAAAAGAAATGATATACTAACAATACAAATAACCCTTAAAAAGAATATGCTAAAAGAAAGTATATAAAAAAGTAACATGCTGTGTAAATCTGATTATATGAAATGTCCAAATAAGCAAATCTGTTGAAGTAGTGTATCAATAGTGAGGCTAGAAGGAAAAAAAAATGAATAGTGACTGTTGAAGACTAAGGTAGTTCTTTTGGTTAAAAAAAAAAAATGTTCTAAAGTGAGATAATCATTATGGCTTATTACTTTTCATATGCCCTAAAAATATACATTCTATCCTTTAAAATAATGAAATTTATGGCATGTTGCTAAAAAATTTAATGAATGAAAATGAATTATAAATATAAGTCAAGAATGAATGAAAAAGTAATATGAAATGATAAAATTTGGAAGTAGTAATACTATGTGGAAATTGGAGGAACTATTAATACTAGGTAAAATATCAGATAATTTTATGTGGCAATACAGATTAATAACCCTGAAATTGAATAAACAGTTCTTTACAAGCATTTTATTTGAATTAAAACTCTTCCAGGATATTCAGTTCTTACAACTCAATTTCCATCTGTGGCTTTTTAGATCATTTTGTATGGATTTTTTTTTGTACCACCTTTACATTTAATTTTGATACAGAGAAACTTAAAATAATTGCTTTTCCTGGTGAGAAAGCATTATTTTTCTCCTAATAACCTGAGTACAAACAAGTTATATTATAATCCATCCAATATCCATATTTACTACATCTCCTATTATATTTCCTACATCAAGCAGCCACCAACCAGTTTAAAGTTAATTTCAGTGACACTTTTTATTTTTCCTTATAAAATCTTTCTCTTTTGCTACATACTGTGGGTCAAACCCAGGGTCTTACACCTAGTACTCAAGTGCTCTACCACTGAGCTCAACCTGTCACCCTCTGTGACACTTTTACAGTTATCTAATAATGAGATCCTTCTATGGCTCTTTCAATACCTTAAACTGGTGAATATTTTCACCCTGAACATTCACAGACAACACTCTCTGTTCTCTCTTCTATAACTACCACCTGTGAAAGCTACAACACCCAATCTCCTAGTCTCTGAAGACAAATTTCTAATATCTTGTAATCTGTTTTCTTCTGTCTCCATTCCACTGAGCTAGATGTCCTCCTACATCTACCCACACTCTGTCTAGAAAAACTGTAATTCATCATCTCTGCCATCTTGGTGAAACACCACTGCTTCATGGATCACACCTTCGTTCTTTCAGAGTAGATTGGAAAGCTAGTACTAGTTTTGATTCTCTCTAAGCTTAAGAAATACTGTGTTCCCAAATCAATTGATTGTGTCTCTGTGACATTTCCTGAGTGAATCCCTTGTCTTCGATTTCTATGTGCAAATGAAGTCAGGCCCTCACTGCATCTCACTTACATTAGTGGTTCCCTGTCTGCCAAAAAATCACAATCAAAATGTGCAGCTACAGAACCAACCCACACCTACCAAATTATAACTTCAAAAGAGTAAAGGCTCTAAGTCATTCTTGTTGAGAAGGTGCCTGGTGATTCATTGAAAATGACAGACTTAAAAGCCAGTGTTATATAGTCATGAAATAGTCTCTGACAGTCTAATTTGAATGTCACTTCAGTGTTTTCCTATCCAATTATTTCCAGCTATATTATTTGCAAAACTTCCAAACATGTTCTACTTCTCTACTACCAAAAAAGTAAAGTTAAATCTTCATTGTTCAACATTCATTCATAAAGAAAACTCATTTTAAGTACTCATAATAATAGATATCAAGTATAGTAAATCCAAGAATTAAAGCTTTCAGTATTTAACAATATAACAATTGCAAAAACAGAGCAATGGGGGCAGAGATACTAGGAAAAAAGCAAATAGTCACCTATTTAACACCTCTAGCATGCTAAACAAACCATTTGTAATTGGAATCGCTTCTTTTGTTGTGCAGTTACCACTGGAGAGGCTTCATTCTTATTCATCACTATTAACCAAGCTTCAGTCAAAATAAAAGTCCTCATAGTTTCCACAAACCCTCTGAAGCATCTAAGTTTTGCTTCTCAGTTTGCTCTCTGGCTAGGATAGGTTTGCCCACACCGTCTTATTTCCTAGTGGCAAAGTCCTTGTCATCTTTTATATTCTAGACAATCCCTTCTCCAAAGGGAAGCTAGTTCTTCCAGACATTCTGAGTCTCTAGAAGCTGTGTATGGAACTCCATGTCTTCCCCCCATTCACCCACTGTGTACCATGAACACATTTAATACAATAACACAGAAAAATAATTATTTTCATAAAAATACTCAAATGACCACCAACTAATGAATGGACAAATAAATGTTTGAATATCTAAATAATGACACATTACTCAGCCATAAAAGGAATGAAGTCTAGTTCCTATTTAGAACTTTAGAAGACCAGATTTAACCAAAATGGCATTAAAATATAACAACAGCTGATGAAGTTGGAGTTGATAATGAGATAATCACTTCCTGGAATTTCATTGTTTAAACAGTTGGCATAACAGCACTCTGCTAAGTGATGAATAAACAAAAATATGAACACATAGCTAGTTGAGAAAGAAGCACTTACTAGACTAAAAAACTACCTAAACAATGTTGTCTAAATTTCTTGAAAAAAGCCTATACAGGACAGCACCATGCTAAATCCACAGTCTGGTCTGTGTTGTCTCTTCTAACTGTTTGTATGAAAAAACCATGGAGATTCTATGCAATGCTTTGAAATGAGCATCATACTTGAAAATAATTTTTTTTTCTTTGAGACAGGGTCTTGCTTTTGTGGTTCAGGCTGGCCCTCAGCTCAGCCTCAAACTCACATCACAGCAATCTTCCTGCCTCTGCCTCCTGAGTGTTAGGATTACAGGCGTGAGCCACCACACCCAGCACTGTGGTGTGTGGTACTGATTGCTGCTGGGCGTCAGTCTCCACACCCAGTATTGTATGTGCTTAACCCAGGACTGAACCCAGGTCCTTGAGTTTGCAAGACAGGCACGCGAACCACTGAGCTAAATCCCCAGCCCTTGAAAACAAATTTGATCTTCACCCTCACGGGAAATATCCTATGCACAGCTAAATATACAATTTCACTGAACTGAAAGTTTTCACTGAATTAAGTTCAGTATCTACTGCAGTAGCACACTAACAAGTAATAGGAGCCAGTTCTACTTTAGGAAGTCAGCCTTATGTAGACAGCTCTAGAGCAGCTAGTTAATCTATACCTATGAACCAAGGGTGAAAAGAAATGAATTATGTGATGGATTTTAGAGTCACCATCAGCTCATATGGAACAGCCATGATCTTGGAAGCGAAATGATAGCCAGAAGTTAATATAGCCCTAAGTTAACACTGTTGGCCAGGGTTTCTAATATTCTTTTAGAGATTTCCATAGACAGAAAGTGGTTCCCAGTTTAGGCAAGAGAATGTAAATGGCACTATGAAAAAAGCAATTAGTTTAAAACTAAATAGGTAGATCATAAACATAGCCATTTTGAAATATTTCAAATTGTATTTAGTGTTGAAACATAGACTGTCACTAGCTTCAAGATGTCTCTCATGGTTACTAGTTTAAAGTCCATCATTCAGAGCTCCTTCATCACATTGTTTCCAGGTTCTAGAATAAATTGCTTCTTGCTGATAACTACCCAGGACAAAACCTAAGAGAACATAAAGGCCCACATCAAAGTGACAAGGGCCACCCCAGGCCCTGAACTCTTCATAAGATCATGGTTTTAGGTTATGAAGAAAACACAAAGATAACTCAGCAAGTGTTTAAATTTATTTGTAAATGAAAGAGTTACTGTGAGCTTAATAAACACAAGCATGACCTATTTACTAGTTCCACAGATGACAATAGGAAAATAAGTGAGTCTGAATTCCAGAAAAATAGATGTAGGTTAGAGATGAGAAGAAATTCTTGGTTATGACCACTGTCAGGTTAAGAGTAGTCTGCCCCCAAATTCTATAGAACTTCATTGTTTTAAGAACGAGAAAAACTACCCATGCAGAGGACTTTTAGTCAAAAGGTACCTAAGTTTAGTGGAGATCAAAGTCCTGATTTTGTATATAGGATAAAACTTGGTAAGTTGATTTTTTTTTTTTAATTAACTGTCTCAAATAAAAATAAATATCCTTGGGGTAGGGATTTTCTCAGTGGTGTTGCACTTGCCTGGCATGTGCAAGGTCCTAAGTACAATTCCTGGTACCAGAAAAAAAAATATCCCAAATACTGATTAAATATTAACCCATACCAATTCATCATGTACATAATATTATCCTTAATATCCATATTCAAAAATTAAAAAGGCATTACATTTAACTTAATTAAAAGAAGCAGTACTGAAAAGGAGGTTTATTTGGCTTCAAATCACATCCCACTGCACCATGCTATATATCAGCAAAGAAGAAGGGCTAAGCACTGGCTTCCTTTAGACTGGCAAATACTTAGCTAGTGTATCAGCAAATGCGTTTGAGGGCAGAAACTGAGTACCAGAAACTTCTGAATACATACTAATTATATGTCATTTAAGAGCTCAGGTTGGACACACCAATGCTACTGGAAACTATTGGGACAATACTTATTTAAAAAATCCTCCAAATTATCACTATCCTCATCATAATTTTGTGATATACTGACCAATAAGCAGAGACACTTTCCCCTTTTCAGATCCATGTAAAGTGAGTATTAAACTGCTAATGTGGGCAGCAGACAGAATGGTACATTCTGCTAGGAAGGTCAAGATCACAGGTATAAATATTTTATGATCCAGATACACTTAGGAAGAAATCCCTTGATTCTCAGTCATGGAATCAATCCTAACATTACCCAAGTACTCAACCAATGCATGAAAAACTGTCAGCAGCAGGATACATACAATGAGAAGACGAGCACAAATCAATACAAATTCATCATTCTTACTAGAAAAATTAATTCTACAACCTGTTTTAGTGATGTTGAGTCGGCAGGATATCCTAATTCTATAAAGAAGACTGTACTATTTACTCATAAAAATAAGGAAATAGTAAATTAAAATGCAAGCAAGAACTATATTCCTACCCTATTTGAAAGTTGAGGTTAATGTCTTTTGACAATAATGGAATTGAAAGGGCAGATTTTTTTTCAAAACTTCTAAATGAACCCATTTACAGAATCAGAAAGGCATCACAGCCTGTAAATTTATCAAATTTTAGTGAGAAATTAAACTTCAAAAGTTTCAACAAAAAGATCTAACATTTTTCATATTTGTTTACTTACTAAACACTGGAGTCATATGAGCTTTTCCTTTAGTCAAGGTCGATGAGTAATAATAAATTGTTTGAAGTATGAGCACTCCTGCTATCTTCTGAATTACTGTTACATTAGCTGACCTTGGTAAAACCCAATGTGAAATACTATTGCCAAGTAGACCACTGAAACAAAACGGCAGTGGGACTTTAAAAAAAATTCAAATCTTTATTGGTAGATTATGAATACACCTCATCATCGCATTCAACTTTGAGAGTCTGTACCAGAATATGATATGACTTGATTCTTATTCTACCCCCTGCCCTGCAACCTTCTGCACCCTACATACATAATCTTTGTTTCCCTTTTTATTACTGTCACATTCTTTTTCCCATCATTATTTACCTCTACACACTCTTTCCTTTTAAATATTTTCTAGGGAGTGGGGCTTTTGCAATAAAACATTTCTTTTTTGTTTTGGTCAGAGTGATGCCAGTCAACACCTCCTTATTCCTGTCACATTTCATGAGAGGATTCAGAGTCTTAGATCTTGGGAACTTTCCAAACTGTAGTATATTTTAATGTAAGTCCATGTACATTAACTTTCAAATTTTTATTTTAAAATAGTAAAAGTAAATTTGCCAAGAAAGAAGAAAGGAATGGTTTTGTTCTCACATACTCATCTAAATAAACAGTGTCACTTACATCCCAGTTTGCATACAATAATATCAAACACCAAGATTGCTCAAGCTCTTCAGAGAAATTGAAAGAAAATAGTGTTTCCCACTCATTCCTGGAAGCTAGTGTTACTCAGATTATAAAACCAAAGAAGGATGCAACCAAAAAAGTATATTACATGCCAGTCTCTTTAATAGACAGACAAAAATTTTCAATTAAAAAGGAAACAAAGCTTATGTATATAAAGGGGTGGAGATTGCAGGGTGGGGTGAAAGGGAAAAATGAAAATCAAGTCTTGTCATATTCTGATACAAACTCTCAATGCTGAATGAGATGATGACATGTACTCATAATGTACCAATAAAGATTTGAATTTAAAAAAAATTTAAATGCTATACAAAGTGCAACAAATCATCAAAAACACAAATTATCCACGCTGACCAAGTAAGATTCATGGGAGGGATGCAAGAATGATTCACTATATGCAAATCAATAAATATAATACATCACATGCACAGAAACAAAAACAAAAGATTTATATGGCCATCTCATTTGACACAGAAAAAGTTTTTAACAAAATCCAACATCCATTCATGATTTATAAAAATAAAAATAGGTACAGAAGGATCTTAACTCAGTCTGTTAAAAGCAATTCATGAGAAACATAGAGCCAATATCATATTAAATGAGGACATGCTAAACGCTTTCTCTCTAAAATCAAGGCCAAGACTAGGATGTGTGCTGTCACCATGTCTGTTCAATATAGTTCTCAAAATGTTAACCAGAGTAATTAGACAAGAGGAATAAAAAATTATGTGTAGTAAAGGCAGAAGTCAAATTATCATTACTTGCTGATGACAAAAGCCTCTACAGGGAAGATAAAAACATTATTCCGAAAGATTACCAGAATAAATTCAGTAACATAGCAGGAGATAAATCAACACACAAATATCAATGGCATTCATGTACACCAATAATAAACTCACCTAGAAAGAAATTCTGGAAAAATGTCATTCATAATAGCATTAAGAAACATAAAATGTTTAGGAATTGACCTAATCAGCAAGTAACAGATTTCTACAATGAAAATTACAGTACTCTAAAAAAGGAGATGAAAAAAGAAATTGGAATTTGGAAAGATATCCCCTGTTCACGGATAGTTAGAACCATAAGAGTCAAAATAGCTATACCTCCCAAATTGGCATACAGGTTAAACAAAATCCCAATCAAAACACCAATTGCATTCCTCAAAAAATTAAAGAAAACAATCCTAAAATTCATGAGGAAGCAGAAGAGACCTAGAATATTAAAAGCAGTCTTGGACAACTAAAGCAAAAGGCAGGCCTCACAATTTCTGACTTCAAGTTCTACTGCACAGCTACAGTGAAAAGTGAGAAAGGTGGGTCAGTGGAATAGAATAAAGAAGAGGGAAACAACTCAGGTACATTCAGCTATCTGATCTATGAGAAGAGGGCCAAAAACTTTTTGATGGACAAAAGAGTCCATAGTGTAAATGGTGCTGGGAAAACTGACAATCCACATGCATGTATCTTTCACCATGTATCTTCTGCTACATACTAACTAAAACAAAATGGATCAAAAGTCTACATGTTAAAACAGAACATGTTTCTACTTGAAGATAAAATAGGTAAAAATTTTAAAGACATAAGTGTAGGCGAAGACTCATTTCACAACAAATAATATCAGAATTAACAAATGGGATCAAACTTAAAAGCTTTTACACACAGCAAAAGAATGAAGAAACAACCTACAGAATGGGTAAATATTTCTGCCATGATTTCTTGGACAAAGGACTAATATCTACACTATGTGAAGAACTTAAAAACATTAGAATGTCTCCAAAATTTTTTAAAAACTGGAATATAAAATTAAAATAAATAAACACATGTTAGAATAAGCTCAGATGCCCAATGAATACATTTTTAAAATGTTCAGTAACTCCATCAGTTATAGAAATACAAATAAAAACAATACTGAGATTCTATGTTACTCAAAAGTAATGGCCATTGGGGCCAGGGAGTTAGCTCAGTGGTTCTGGTGCCTGTCTTGCAAGTTCAAGGATCCAGGTTCGATCCCCCAGTAACCACATACAATACTGGGCATGGAGACTCATGCCCAGCAGCAACCAGTACCACATACCACAGTGCCGGGCGTGGTGACTCACGCCTGTAATCCCAGCATTCAGGAGGCAGAGGCAGGAGGATTGCTGTGATGTGAGTTTGAGGCTGAGCTCAGGGCCAGCCTGAAATACAAAGCGAGACCCTGTCTCAAAAAATAATAATAATAATAATAATAATAATGGCCACCATCAGAAAGTCAAATAATAAATGCTGGTGAAGGTGCAGGGGAAAAGGAACCCTTATACACTTTTGGTGCAAATGAAAACTAGTACAAGCATTATAGAAATTAGTTTGGATATTATTCAAAAATCAGTTAGAAATTTAATTTCACCCAGCTATTCCTACTTGAGGAATCTTCCTGCAAGAGTTAAAGACATAATATTACAGTGATACATCCATACCCATGTTTATAGAGCAGCACAGTTCACAATAGCAAAATTTTGGAAACAATGATATGTTCTTCAATAGATGAATGGATAAAGCGTTATTCATATAAGTGGAAATATAAGTAATTGGTAGCAAAATAGATGCACCTTTAGACTACAATGTCAAGTGATATAAATCACATATACAATCTTAAATACTGCATCCACTTTCTTATATGAGAAATCCAAAATATAAATTAAGAGAAAGATAATAGGAAATAAAGAGATACATATTTTGCAAGTGCTAAAGGGACCATGAGATGAAGGCAATTGTGAGAGAGAGTAGGGAAAGAGGATTAAAAAAATAATTAAAATGTGTTATGTGCATGTACCAACTCTCCACAAGCAATATTAGCATCATGTCCTACAATATGTAATAGTAAAATATGGTAAATAGGTAAGTCTCACATTGGAATGTGCCTTACAGCAAACAATTGTCAAGCTGTGAGCCTCATGATCCTTATTAAATATTAGTGGGGAGGGCCAGGGATTTAGCTCAGTGGTTCCAGCACCTGTCTTGCAAGCACAAGGGCCCAGGTTCGATCCCCGGTAACCACATACAATACTGGGCATGGAGACTCATGCTCAGCAGCAACCAGTACCACATACCACAGTGGCGGGCATGGTGGCTCATGCCTGTAATCCCAGCACTCGGGAGGCAGAGGCAGGAGGATTGCTGTGATATGAGTTTGAGGCTGAGCTCAGGGCCAGCCTGAACTACAAAGCGAAACCCTGTCTCAAAAAACCTAAAAAAAAAAAAAAAGAAAAGAAAAAGAAAAAAAAAAAATAGTGGGGAAAGACAGTAAGAATGTTTCCAGGTTGGAGAGTGCTGAAATCTACTACCAAGGAGGTTTCTAGGTTTCTTTTGGCTTAAACAAAGTATTGGTCCTGACAAGTAGAGTGTAGAGAAAATTTTACATTTATTAAACAGAGAAAAAGAAAAGAAACATGCTCAGTAGAGCAAATTCAGTCTAACAAATTAGAAGATACAGAAACAACTCTAGATGTACTAAGCCATCTTATCTTAACAAAGGAGGAAAGATAGCCTTTTAAACAAATGGTACTAGAAAAACTAGGTTTCATCTTGCTGAAGATTAAAGCTAGACTTATCTCTGTCATCATGCATTAAACCAAAATCAAAGTGGATTAGAGATCAAAATATTAAAACAAAAAACTAAATATGTTAGAAAACAAGTTAGGTAGAATGCTTGGAGACATTGGCATAAGTAAAGACTTTATGAACAAAAACCCAGAAGCACAGGAACAAGCATAAAGAATAAAAAACTGAAATTTCATCTCATTAAAATGTTTCTGCATAGCAACAGAAATCACCAACAAAACAAAAAGACAACTTACAAGTATGGAAAAATTATTCTAGCTGTTTATCAAAGGACTATCTAGATATATTAAGGAAATTTGAAAATCAGCCCCTCCAAATTTAAAGACCCGATGCAAAAGTGAGTATCTGAAATGAACAAACACTTTTCAGGTTAAGAAGTAAAGACAGCAAAGAAACATATGAAGAAATGTTCAACATCCCTGGAAATTCCAGAAATGCAGAAAAAAACAACACCAAGATTCCACCTAACTCCAGAAAGAAAGGCTGCTACCAAGAAATCAACCAATAACAAATGCTGGTGGGGCTATCCAAAGAAAGGAACCCTTTTCCACTGTTGATGGGAATTAGACTGGTAAAACCATTGTGGAGATCAGTGTGGAAATTCCTCAAAAAAACTAGGATTAGAGGTCCCATTGACTCTGCTATTTCCCTGCTAGGTATATACGTTAAAGAATTTCAGGAATCACATTACAGCAATATTTGTGCACTCATGTTTATAGCAGCTCAGTTTTCATAGGTACATCTTAGAAATAGCCCAAATGCCCATCTGTGCAGGACTGGATAAATAAGATCTGTTTTTTGTTTGTTTGTTTTTTGTTTTTTAAGTAGAATGGAATATTACTTAGCCACAAAGAATGATAAACTGGATTCATTTATAAGCAAATGGATGTACCTTAAGGTCATATTCATAAGTGAAATAAATATAAGTCACAGATGTGTAAATAATATGTTTCTCTGGTATTAGAAACTGAAGGCATAAATTAGTTCCAAAACATGTGATAGATACTGTAAAATAGGAAGAAAACGTTCAACTGGAAAAAGGAAAGGAGGGTAGGGCAGAGAAGAGAAAGAAAAAGTTTATTGTTAAACGAAAAGAAACAAAGCTTATATATATGGAGTGGGGATGTAGAGAGGGCAGGGAAAAGGCAAAAAATGAGAATCAAGATGTGTCATGTACTGGAACAAATTATCAATGAATGTGATCATAATGTATATATAAAATGCACCAATAAAATCAATTTTAAAAAAGAAGAAAGAAAAGAATACCCTACAAAAATCATAGTAAACCATTGAAAACGTTAACACTCAATCCCAGGTTGATATGATTATATTTTTCTATCTCCACTACTCAAACTCACAACAAATCTAAGTAATTTTATGAAAAATCTGCTGGAGTTTTCACAAAAATTAAAGACAGCGCTCCCTAACTCGTCCAACACACAAGTTTTTAGGAACCAACTATGCTTGTCTGGGAGTTTGTAATTAACAGGTTATAAACAAGTCCTCAACCAGTGTGCCACAACCTAATCTCCCATCTCCCCAACTATCCATTTGATTTCTTATGGTGTAAAATCAGGTATAAATCTCAAGATAGTGAACAAAAGCAGTATCATAAAACAAGGCAAGAGCAGGTAAGATCCAGAGGTGAGTGATCCACATCATATCCTGATTTAATTCACTTATCTCTACATAAACCAGAGGAGTTCTGACACTGAGAGTCAACGTGTAGTATTCATCATGTTCTCATTTTGTTTTATTTAAACTGTAAAGCAATTAGGATGCCAGCTTAGTTGCTATGACAAAAGCCAACAGAGAAAAGGATTAAATAAAAATCTCTTTCATGCAACAACTGGAGTATACACAGTTTGAATTTGATCTGGTTGCTCCATACCTCGGTTCTAGGCCTTTCCTCTGGAAATGTCCCATAGATCCTGTGTCTACAAAACGCAGCTTCTACTCTGTGCTATACTTTGGCTTATCATAATTCAAGAGACGCTGTGCATAGCAGGAAAAATGGAACCAGTCCTGCTCTCTGTAAGGGTCAGGCCTGAAAAGTTGCACACATCATTGCATTCAAACTTTATTTTTAATTGAAATCTTTATTGGTATATTACATATACACATCATGATTGTACTCAACAATGAGAATTTGTACCATATATGACACAACTTAATTCTCATTTTTTCCCATAGCCCTACCCAACCTACCACCCCCATCCCTTATATACATAAACTTTGTTTCCTTTCTTGTTTGTTATAATCTCATTATTTCCTCCCTTCACCCTATTACACTTTGAGTATTTTCTATTTCATAATATAGAACATGCATTCTAGAACTCATTTACATCTTTATTTTCTCATACCAGAGAAAAGATCCAATATTTACACATCTGTGACCTATTTATTTCACTTATGAGGATGTCCTCAAGGTACATCCATTTAAGTATAAATGATTCAAACTTATCATTTTTTATGGCAGAGTAATACTCCATTCTGTAGAAGAACCACAGCTTTTTTATCCAGTCTCCAGTTGATGGACATTTGGGTTGTTTCCGAGATTTAGCAATCACAAACTGAGATGCTATAAACATGGGTGCACATTGGCCCTGTGATATGAATCTTTTAATTCTTATGTATGTGTATGTATGTATATATATCTATATATACACATATATATGTACATATATCTATCTATATATATATAGATAGATAGATATAGATAGATAGATAGATAGATAGATAGATAGATAGATAGATAGATAGATCGATCTAGCAGAGTGATGGCCAGGTCAAACAGGACCTCCTATCCTAGTTTCTGAGGAATTTCCAAACTGATCTCCACAGGGGTTGTACGAGTCTACATTCACCAACAGTGGAGCAGGGTTCCTTCTTATCTGCAGCCTCGCCAACATTTGTTGCTGGCTAATTCTGAAATGGCAGCCATACTTTGTGGAGTGAGATGAAATCGTAATGTTGGTTTCATTTGCATCTCTCGAATGACTAGTGACATTGAATATTTCTTCATATGCTTCTTAGCTGCTTTTATTTCTTATTTCTTCCTCTGAAAAGTGTCTGTTCATTTCAGATGCCCATTAATCGCCAAATTTGGTAGTGTACCTGGATACAAGGTTAATGCTCAAAAATCATTAGCCTTTATGTAAATAAACAATAGATTCACTGAGCAAGAAATTGGGGAATCAAATCTCTTCACAGTAGCATCCCCAAAAATGAAATATCTAGGAATAAATCTAACAAAGGAGGTGAAAAACCTCTACTCTGAAAATTATAGCACTCTGAAAAAAGAGACAGAAGAAGATACCAGAAAATGTAAAGACACCCCTTGAAAGACAACCCTGGGTTGTAAGAATCAATATTGTCAAAACGACTATGCTCCCACAACTATTATACAGATTCAACACAATTGCAATTGAACTCCCAATGGCATATTTCACAGATCTAGAGAAAATAATTCAGAAATTAATCTGGAATCACAAAAGACCTAGAATAGCAAAAGCTATTCTAAGCAATAAGGACATGATGGGGGGGGGGTATTATGATCCCCAACTTGAAATTGTACTACAAAGCCACTGTGATAAAAATGGTATAGTATTGGCAAACCAACAGACCTGAGGAGTGGAGTAGATTAGAAGATCCAGAAACGACTCCAGACACACTAAGCTATCTCTTTTTTGTTTTGTTTCCTTTTTTTGTTTTTTGGGGTTTTTTGTTTGTTTGTTTGTTTGTTTGAGACAGGGTCTCGCTTTGTGGTTCAGGCTGGCCCTGAGCTCAGCCTCACACTCACATCACAGCAATCCTCCTGCCTCTGCCTCCCGAGTGCTGGGATTATAGGCATGAGCCACCACGCCCGCCACTGTGGTATGTGGTACTGGTTGCTGCTGGGCGTGAGTCTCCATGTTCAGTATGGTATGTGGTTACTGGGGATTGAACCCGGGTCCTTGGGCTTGCAAGACAGGCGCCAGAACCACTGAGCTAACTCCCCGGCCCCTAAGCTATCTCATTTTTGACAAAGGAGACAATTACCCTCAGTGGAGAACGGACAGCCTATTTAACAAATGGTGCTAGAAAAACTGGACTTTAACCTGCCAAAGACTAAAGCTAGATCTAGCTCTTTCACTGTGTACTGAAATGAAATCAAAGTGGATTAGAGACTTAAATATTAAAACAGACACACTAAACCTGCTACAAAACAGGTTAGGTAAAACTTGTGAAGACACTGATTTAAGGAAAGATTTCAAGAACAAGTCCTCCATAGCATAAGAATTGGTAGAAGAAATCAATAAATGGGATCTCATCCCATTGAGGGGTTTCTGCACAGCAAAAGAAACCACCAGCAAAGTGAAAATGCAACTAACAATATGGGAAAGAATCTTTACCAGCCGCATCTCAGACAAAGGGTTACTATTTAGAATATATAAAGGGCTTAAAAAATTCAATCCATCTATTGAATCTTTTGGTACATAACTTAGTTGAGCACCACATGTAACTTCAAGGGACACTAGTTACGTATTATTTTATGCCCAATTCAAAGCTTTGTTACTGAAGTGTTTGAGAATGATAAAGGTGACAGGATGAATAGTATTCAAGGGTGCTATCCTTTAGAGCTTAATTTAAATATAAAGTAAATTTTGCAACATGAAAACTCTGGGTCTCAATAGCATAGAAAATTTAATTGTAGCATTCTTTAAACAAGACTATGCTAAGTAAATTTAGCTACAATTATGCACTGAAGGAATCATAATATCCACCAAATCACAGGATGGTAATATCCACCTCCTCCAATTACCCAGAGGATTAACTGATATAGTGTGCCTAAAGCAAACATTCTCTCAATCTTTTCTTTTTTGCTTTGTTGGGCCTGTTGCAGCCTCATGTTATAACACAACAAAAACATTATTCCCTAACTGGGAGTACAATTCACACCCTTCACAGTAGATTGCATGTCTTTATTCCCTATTTTAAAGTTACTTTATTGAGCTTGAGTGTCCATACACAGTTCCATAAAGAAGAGCCAAAGAAATATTTAATTGGCTGCTTGAACTCTAAAATTTTCAAACCATTAATCTGAAAATTAAGATGATTCACATCCATTTTGTGTGCCATGAAAAATCAAAACTTTTAATAAACCAATGAACAGTTATATGTTAATACCAAGTTGCTGAAACCTAGTATAGTCATGTCCTGTAAATTTCAAACTACTTATTTGTAAAGTCATATAAACTATGAAAACAATAAATATTTGAATTAAAGAAATATTAAAAATTGTACACTACCCTGTTTTAGAAAAAAAGTACTCCTTAGTTATTATACAATAGTTTGCACACTTCAAAGTTTAAAAAAAATTGTGATGCTTGTTTATGGGTTATTCTAATCACAATGAGTACTTTGTCTTTTGGACGTGTCAGAGGCTTTTAAAAAGTAAACTTTAAAACACTTTACCAAACCTACACTACAATTTATGAATGGAAAAATAGTAATGTGACTAAATAGTAAAAGGAGAAATCAAAGATCTAATACTATATTAATTAATTCTAAGATAATAAAACAGCTAAGTTTGTTTCAGACATTTCAAGCAGCACTGTAAACCAAAATTTAGGAAAAGATTTCCCAGAAAAGAAAACAGAACATTTATAAATGGTTGAACAGGGATTAAAATGTTTTTAAGCATGAATTCTGCTTTGAAATGGAAGAAATACAAACTATCCATAGCAGTCAGAAAATTTATGAAACCCCTAAATATTTTCTAGTTTAAAAAAATATATAGTGGTAAAATAAGGACAGAAATTACTAAGGTGAACAAAATTTATCAAGAAACTAAAATAAGAATATATTCTTCATGTCAACAGTTTTGTCAGCTTACAAGAGAGTTAGATTGCCTTACTAGAATAAATATAAGCAAAAGAGATTTTCAAAAGCAGAGTATCACCACTCTAACATTTAAAATTAACAATTTTATAATAATATTTCAGACAATACCCTATGAATTTTATATGTATTAATTTTAATTTCATGACAACTTTGAAGGCTGGCATTATTGTTTCATGGTAAATAAATTTGGATCCAGAAATGCTCATGAAACCTGCCTAAGGCTAGTGAGCAACATGTAAAATTTTGCTCCATACTCAAGCTATTAAAAAAAAAAAAAAAAGAAGCTTTCAATTAGAGGCTTGAATGTAATTGTTATACTTCTAATTTACAAAAACTAAAACATCAGTTAGATACAGAAAGCAAATGTAAGTTTTGCTGCTTAAATTTAGAAAACTTATAAAGTATACAATTCTAAACAGAATAGTTATTTTAGGACATATCTTTTCCTTTGATGCATGGCTAATGCAAGAGTGCACTTTGTAATGCAAAATTTCTCATTTTCAATATTGAAAAGGTGATGAAAATGGCCATGGTGGAAGATAGAAAATGAGGCCCAATACTGGCATAATACTAAGGAATTGCAACAAGCAGACAAAGCTCTTCAGTACTGAGACCATTCATTCAATATATAGTACACTTTCAGTAGAAAATGTTAGGTGGCTCTTTTCAGTTATAGAGTTGTAAAGCACAGTTTTTAAAAAGCTAAATGAAAAAAAAGTTAAAAGTCATAAACTTTCAGTTGAACAGCATCAATAGTTTCCTTGCATTACACAAAATTATCACCACGAGAACCACATCAAATAATCCATTAAAATTATGAAGATTAAGGAAATGCAAATTCTAAATGTTCCCAAAGGCCATACTCTAGAAAGCTAAGACCCCGTGTGCTATATTATCTATTAACCAATTCCTAAGCCTCAAGAGCTTTAATTATATGACCCACCATTTCCACTGTGATTGAGCATATCCATTAGTATATATTTTACAAGTGTAAAACTATATGTGCATATATAAAATGTATATATGTGTATACATACTATATAGTTTAAGGTTGAAATGTTAAAACATCCATAGATAAATACAATTACAATTTTTACCTAAAAACCTAACAAAATTGTTCCTTTAAGTCATGTTTCATGGATATTTTATACACCTATAAAACATGAAATCACAAACAAAACTTTTGAATCACTAAAACATTAAAATTACATACTTTATTACACCAATCTGATAACAATTAAGTAAAAGCTACCAATTCCCAGGTCACCATAATAAGTTAAACCCTTGGAAGCAGCTTCTTTGATCAAACTCACAGCGAAAAGGAAAAAATGTCAAAAATGAAAACCATGTATTAAGTTGTGTCTTATACTGGTACAAATCCCCATTATGGAGTGCAATCATGATGTGTATATTTAATGTACCAATAAAGATAATTTTTAAAAAAATGAAAACCATGTAGAAAAAAAACATAAAGAATTACATTGTATCCAGAAGCTGTACAAAGTAAATGCACAGAATCAAAGTTTTTTTTTATAATTCATAAGTGAATTATTAAAATGTAAGAAAATTAATTGAAACATTTGATTCATATATGCATTCATTACAAATATATTTACTTTAGCCTCAATGTAATAAATTCTTTTATTCAGTGTGATAGGTAGGAATTCCTGGCCATAGTTCATAATTCATGAAAACTGTGAATCAGCAAAGATAACTGAAAACTGCCCTGGGCAAAGCAAGTGGCATTCATACCATAGTTATGGAGATCACAGTGTACATGACCACAAGAATATAACGTGTAGTGCACTTTGGGCTGTGGAAACAGAGTGAGGATAATCCAAATAGAAATGGGATCACCTCAGCTGGCAAAACACTGATATTTTCTCTTTATTATAAGGTCATATGTTCACTGCTTAAGTTACATTTCACATATTATTAACTCTTTAATTTTTACAGCAACCCTGTGAAGGAGTATTATTATCTTCTTCATTTTACAAGTAAGAAAGCTCAATAAGTTGCCCAACCTGCTAATTGCCAGATCCAGGATTTGCTCCTAAACACAGTCCACACACCTTTCCACTAAACTGTGCTGCCTCCTGGCTTTGTTAAATTACATTCTCTTTTAATACACACTTTGAAGTTTTAGTGGACACAATAATTGTAGAGATTTAGGGGATAGAATGTGATATTTTAATAACATATATACAGTGTAAACTGACCATGCTAGTCAGGAGTGCATCTATCACTGTAAACACATATTATTTCTTCATGTTGAAAACATTCAAAAATCTCCCCATGAGCTCATGTGGAGTAAATATTTTACCAAAATGTACCTTTTCATACTGCAGAACACTGGAAATTACTCCTCCTAACCTACTATGCCCCAGGTAGACACACACCATCCTTTCTCCATCCCTTCCTCCTCTCTACTCTCCATCCTCTCTTAAGCACTGTTCTGCCCTGAACTTCACTTACATCAGCATTTATGACTTGCAGGCTGCTTCACTTTGAACAACCAAAACCTGTGTACCTCAAAATCTTACTTACATTCTGGTTTTTCCTCTTTTTTATTCCTTGTTCTGATACAGGTACAATTATTCTTTCATGGAACCCATTTCTGTGTAAGTCCCAGGAAAATACCAGCAGGTCAAAGAAGTCTGTTTTCATGGAGGCTGTGGTTTGATGGCAAGAACAGGCAAGATGGGAGACAAATGAGTATGTAATTGCTAATCATGCTAAGTGCTATGAGAAAAAGACAAGTTCCTTGAAAGCATATGATAAAAGATTCCTTGGCAGCCAGAGTACTCCTTGATGAGTGAAGCTAGGTAAGAGCTCTAAAGACGCCTGTCAGAGACCAGTGATAAAGAGAAGTTGGACAATACAGTCTTCAATTCCTACTTAGCCATGGTCAGCTTCATGTAGTGATGTGGAAATGGATGGACAAATAGCTCTGAGATGTATCTCAGAGACATTCAAACACGGACATACATAAGACAAGGTCACAGCACCTGCTAACTGAGGATGAACACAGCCCTAGGAGACGGTGAAAGGTGGCATTTCCAAACCTCCTTCTTTCAGCCTTTCCTAATAAAGCTCCCACAACATACCAAAGTGTAAAAATAAAATGTGAAAGAGTTACAAAAAACATTGCATCCTGAAGAGGAATGCTTAAGAAAGCATAATTCTGAGCTGTTAGAATTCATAGTAGTTATTTTCAGGGACTTCATGTGATGAAAAGTTTACTGGAATTGTACTCTCACTACTTTACCCCAGGAACCCAAGACTGCAGGTGACACTAACCTATCTATCCCTTCTAGTACTTGAAATGGCCACCTCTAGGCCTTTTTGCACTTTCTAAACATGTTCTTAAAGAGTGAGGTCCAACAGGGTCCATAAGAGAAGTTGGAACAATTATGAATAAAGCAGAAAGGCTGCCTCCTGCTGTCTGTGTGCCTTGCTCCTATTAATATATACCCCATAGTGTTGGTTCTGTTTTTTAATAACAGCACAACACTGCTGACTCATGTTCACCATATGGTCCTTGTGGACTCCCAGGTCTCTGTCTGCTGTACTTGTGCCTGCCTAGCTTGTCTTTTCTTAACTATTATCTGTGCAAGTATGAGGATGTTTTCATGTCTATGAGAAATTTGGCTTTATCTTTATGGATGGATTTTGATATTACAGATCATTCTTGAGTAAGCTTCCCTTGTTCAGTCCCTCAAAAGCCTCACCTGACTTGCCACAGGAGCCTCCTAATTGATTTGTCTGCTACAACCTGTCCCAATTATGAGCTCTGCTTTGCAGAGTCATCATGCCGTGCTTCAAACATTAAAACACATTAATTAGACAGCTTCTCCAGGAATAGAAATGAGCCCAGATTCTTTAGACTAATATTCAATACCTTGTGCAGTCTCCTTCCAGACTGTTTCCCACAACCCCTGACTCCAAGTGACCTAAGAAAATCAAACAAGCTTACTCACTTCTCAGCATTCTGATGAGGTCCTTTAATTTCATGCATGCTCCTCACTCCTCTAGAATTCCCAGCCCTATCTGCTCAATCTACTTTCAGAATCTGCTTAAGATATTTCCCTCTTTTCCCAATTGACTATGTATAACATGTCTCTTGATCTTTTGTATTTCTACAGTATTTTCTATCACTATGACAATCTAATAGTTCCTTGACAATTCAAAGGAAACAAATGCCACCACTGAATATTGAAGACTGGCCTGTTTATATTTAATAATAATAATAATAATAATAATAATAATAATAAAGTAGAAAAAATACCATAGTTTTAAACTATATAAGTCTGCATACTCTGAGATTCCATCTCATTCCACAAAGAATAGCTACTATCTTGAAATTAGCCAGCAACAAATGCTGGTGAAGCTGCAGGGAGAAAGGAACCCTTTTCCACTGTTGGTGGGAATGTAGATTGCTACAACCACTATGCAGATCAGTGTGGAGATTTCTCAAAATCTATGATGGGAGGTCCCACTTGATCCTGCTATTCCCTTGCTAGGGATATACATGAAAGAATTAAATGATTCCTATCACAGTGGCATATGTGCACCCATGTTTATAGTATCTCAGTTTGTGATACCTAAATCTTGGAAACAACCCAAATTTCCATCAAATGGATACTGGATAAAGAAGATGTGGTTTTTCTATAAAATAGAATATTACTCTGCCATAAAGAATGACAAGTAAGAGTCATTCATACTCAAATAGTTGTACCTTCATAACATACTCATAAATGAAATAAACAGGTCACAGATGTACAAATACCATATCTTTTCTCTGATATGAGGAACTGAAAATGTAACTGAATTCTAAAATGTATGTTAGATATTATACAATAGGAAATGTTCAAAGGGAAATGGGGTAGGGTAAGTAATAAAGGGAAAAATGTGATGGTAATAAAAAAATGGAAACAAAGCTTATATATGTAGGGGATGGGGGTTGTAGAATGGGTAGGAGAATGGGAAAAAATGAGAATCAAGTCATGTCATATACTGGTACAAATTTTCAATGTAGAATGTGATCATGATATGTATATAAAATGCACCTATTTCACAATTTTTAAAAAAGTCTCTAAAGTTCTGTGAAGTTTTATATCTGCATAAACCCATCACAAATAGAAAATATCTTAAATATAAAATACATTTAGTACCCCTGACCTTCTGAGCATCATGGCTTAGGAGCACAGTGCAGGGCAGAACATCAGCTGTTTCCTTTGTGATCCTGTGGTTGACTGGGGTGCTGTGGCTCGCTCCTGCTGCCAAGCACTGAGACACAACTGCACCATGTGTCCATAGTCCAAAAGAAGATCAAAATTCTACAAAAAACATACCATTTCTGCATCACCACAGATCAACAGAGTAAGCAAAACCACCATAAGTTGGGGACCATATGTATTTCAGTTAATACTATATCTGAAAAGTTTTATGATGTCTTGATTGATTTTTTTACAGACAGTCTACTACTCCATCATTATCCTTCCAGAAGGTAATCTGTCTACAACTTTTGGGTTAGGGACTTTTTTAAAAAAAGTTTAATTTGTAGCCTCCTTTTTCAACATTTGCAAATTATATTGGTGCTTAAAAGTGTTTTTATGATCCTAGTCTTATACCTATACAGTATGTTGAATAGAGTTTCAATTGATATTTTTTCCCTTGGTATGAATATAGTTACATTTTTCCTATAAAATTAGAAATAATAATTGTTATATTCTCTTATTAAAATGCTGAACTAAATTACATATGTAAAATAATTTTAAATTTGGAATGCAATAGTATAAAATGCTACTATTCAAAATCATAGTTCATGAGGTGCCAATGGAATACAAGTAAGTTGTGGGCATACCTTCTTTTTGAGCGGAAAAAAGAGAAACAGAATGAGGAATTCAATAAATGTATGCTGAGGAAAATAGTAGTCACTGTGGAACACAGCAGATTGGTGCATCCATCAGGTCAAACTGTTAAGGTATCATTTTCCTAATTCAAGAGAACTATTTTCAGTGGGAGTTTTGCAGTGGGGAATGGGTGACTCAACCTAAGGTAAGCGAAACAAACAACATGAGAGCTCTACCAGGAGAACAAAATGGCAAACAGGACAACCAAGAGGCACAGACAAAGCACCACCAAAATCCAGAAGCAGACATGAGGAGGTCAGCTAAGAGCTCCAGCCAATCTATTGCAAATAAACATCTACCACACTCAAATGAACCTTCTTAGAGGTACTGAAGAATATATATTAACTTAATAACTGGAAATACAT
This sequence comes from Petromus typicus, assembly GCA_004026965.1. NCBI lineage: Eukaryota > Metazoa > Chordata > Mammalia > Rodentia > Petromuridae > Petromus > Petromus typicus. The sequence goes on from PVIR01004518.1 coordinate 73,039, forward strand.
TACCATGACATCTGCATTGAACATGTTTGGCCAGAAAGTATTTGCCACAATTTTGCAGTGCTAGAATGAGAGCTATCTGAGTCCCTGACCATTCCCAGGATTTCACTAGAAGCCTGTGTCCTAGTAAGGATGGCCTGATAGAGAGACTGGATCTGTCCACACCTTGACAACCAATCTGGACAGTGGCAGTTTTCCCTAATTACATTATTCAGCTCTTGACAATTTAAATCATAAAAATAAATTCACCACTTAGGAAAGTGAGATTGGCATTTAAATCAAAGAATCTAAGTACATTTTTTTTCAATTCCTTCAAAAACCTCCATTCATACTTTATCCCTTCAGGTAGTTCTCATCAAGTTAACCTGATAAATGTTTGAGAGCTATTCCCTTTCATGTCTTTTGAGATACTACACCATTAGTGGTATTTTACAGCAAGGCAGTTATAATTGGGTAATTGGACTGTCATTTTTTCTATGCTTCAGCAGAACTACAATGTGCAACCATGCAGCTGCCTAAAAGAAGCCAAAAATAAAATATTTGACCATCTCATTGTCACTGTTTAGTTATTCCTGAAAACATTATTTCAACACCTTTTTTGTATTTAATTATTTTATTATTATATATTTGTAGCACATAATTTTTACACTGCTTTTGAGGAATTGGTACACTCTACATAACATGTCCTCTTTTCTCATACCCTTTGCTCCTCTTGATTTTCCTTCTTCCATCTCTTCGTAAGTACCTTATTTTTCCTTCAGCTTTATATTTGACATGTCCCAGGAAATTCAAATTCCATTGCATTTCTTTCATATAATAAATTACTATTACTTTAGATTTGTATATAAATTACTGTTTAGCAACATATCCAGTTGGACAGTCAGGACAAACAAGAATAAAATCTTACAAAAAACAAGATTCATAAAATGATCCTTCCTATTTAATTCATCATACTCTAATTTCTATCCTGACTATAAAAGAAAAATATATTCACTTAAAGGAGGTTTATTCATTTTTCTGAAAAAGTATTTGGGGCTTTTTATTGATTGCTCTGACAGAGCTCATTATTAATTAAATAGATTGTGGTTTTCCATTGTATATGTTAATATTTTGATGAAAATTTTACATCTTTGCTTATTTTTCTATATCAAAAATGTTATATGTAATATTCACTTTTAAATATCTTCCTTGTTTATGCTTGGAAAATGGTATGCTGCTCAATATAAAGTAAATTATATACATATATATTATATATATATATATATATATATATATATGTATGTATTAGTTTATAGGAAGATAACTGAAAAATTTAGACATTAAAAAATATGCACCCAAAAAAACTTGAAATTCATAAAGGAAAATTAGTAATAATGCAAAAACAGAATGTTAATACAACATAGTCAGACTTATCACAAAATCTATTTGAGAAATTACAAAATTAAGCACATGTTCAGGATTAAAAGCACTCTCCAAATTCGAACAGATACACTTGTATGAAAGAAATCACAGTTAAAGGATAACAGAAGTTAGTTGAAAACCAAAGAACATGGTTGTATTTCAGCCCTTTGGGAGGGTGAGGCTGGAGAACTGCATATTCTGATCTTTTCTCAGCAACAAAGCTAGACCACACTGCAAAAAATAATATATTAAAATCCTGGGGATAAGTTCAATGGGTAGGCCTTGGCTACACTCAGTTTTGGGGGAAAAATATAACTAATGATAGCTAAACCTATAAACCATTTAACATTTTTATAATCAACTAATTTTCATTTATAGCAGCTGTATGAGGCTTACTGAAAATAATTATGCTTAGGACCGGGGATGTAGCTCAGTGGTTCCAGTGCCTGCCTTGCAAGTGCAAAGGCCTGGGTTTGATCCCGGAAACTACATACAACAATGCTGGGCATGGAGATTCATGCCCCAACAGCAATCAGAACCACATACCATCGTGCCAGGCATGGTGGGTCATGTCTGTAATCCCAGCACTGGGGAGGCAAAGGTAGGAGGATTGCTGAGAGTTCAAGGCTGAGCTCAGGGCCAGCCTGAACTGCAAAGTGAGACCTTGTCCCCCCCAAAAAATGTTTATATTTCATTTTAGTTAAATATGAAAGAATACTGGTCATTACTATGACATTCTGGGAATTCAATATAATTAAATAACATCAGAAGTCATATTTGATGATGTAAGAGTTATAGCAAATAGCATAGTCATAAACAATATAGATTTCAATGTGATGAATACTCTTCAGTTACATGTGTCAGAAGCATTCATTTACAAACTATACAAATAAAAGTCATATATAACCTAATTATTTAAAAATACGAAAATAATTTCAGCAAAATGGAAACTAGCAGAAAGAACCAACAACTGGGATCTCATCTTACTAAAAAGCTTCTGCACAGCAAGAAGAAACCACTAGCAGAGCAAAGAGATAACCTATCATATGGGAAGAAATTTTTACCATCTATTTCTCAGAGAAAGGGCTACTATCTAGAGTATATAAAGAACTCAAAAAACAAAAAACAACAACAAAAAAAATCAACACTCCCAAATTTAAAGACCCAATTCAAATATAGTCATCTGAAATGAACAGACATTTTTCAGGTGAAGAAGTAAAGGCAGCAAAGAAACATGAAGAAAAATTCAAAATTGCTAGTCTTTCAAAAAATGTAAAATGAAAACACTGTGATTCCTTTTCACTCCAGAAAGAATAGCTGCTATCACAAAATCAAACAGAAATGAATGCTATCAGGGATGTGGGGAGAAAGGAGACCTTCACCATTGTTAGTGGGAATGTAGATTGTTGTGACTACTATGGACATTAATGTGGAGATTCCTTAAATAACTAGGATTCAAGGCACCATTTGACCCTGTTATTCCCCTACTAGGTAAAAGAATGAAAAGAATCATACAACACAGATACAAGTACACCTATGTTTATAGCAGCTCAGTTTGCTAAATTTTTGAAACAGCTCAAATGTCCATCAATGGGTGACTGAATTTAAAAAAATGTAGTTTTTTCTATAAAATGAAATATTGCTCAGACACGAAGAATGATAAATTTGAATTATTTATACTCAAGAAGATGTATACTGAGAATATACTTATAAGTGAAATAAATAGGACACAGATGTTTAAGTATCTTTTCTCTGGTATGAAAAACAGGACATGTAAATGAATGCCAAAATGTATGATAGGTAATGTGAAATAGGAATAAAATTTGCAAAAGGGAAAGTAAAATGGTGGGTAGGAGAAAGTAAAGAAGAGAAAGAAAAAATGTTTTAAATAAAAAAGGAAACAAAGACTATGTATATAGGGGTAGGGGTTATAGGAAGGACAGGGGAAGGGGAAATATGAGAATCAATATGTGCCATGTACAAATTCTTGTTCTCTCAATATTAAATGTGTTCATACTGTATATAAAAAATGCATGAATAAAATCAATTTTAAAAATACAAAAATAGGTATTCATCAAATGATAATTATAAAATTCAAACAACTAAAACCAAAAATTTTTAAACTAACAGAAATACATTGTTAAAATCATGTTGAAAATAAATATGTACCCTCCCCCTAAAATTGCTCTGCTGAAAAAATTTTCATGGTTGTAACATATCTTGGGAAAAAAAATTAGTGAGAGCTTTATAAAAACCATAGCTCAGAACTTCTTTTGGGGTATTCTTCAGGTTTTAAGATATTTCAGTAGGAATGAGAAAGGGAAGGCAGATGAGAAGTCTGGTCCAATGAGTGTAAGATAGCCAGAAGTACAACGTTGGATATGGCTAGTGCCTTCTTTGCTTTGAGGGCTCTTTATGTGCCAAATGGTACAAATGCTCATATGTTATCTTAGAAAATACTTTTGTGCATGAAGATTAGGGGATGTAACACTTGAGAATGACCTTGGGAAACAGAGGCAGAAGCAAATGGAGCAGATTAAATTTTGGACAAAAGGACAGTATAAAATTAGGAAGCAGCTTGAAAATTCTCAGATAGTTCAAAAACATTTTATCAAAATCTAGAAAGAAGAAAAGAATTTCAAAAATTCATATGTCAACAACAGTCAATGATAATGAAAGATAATTCAATTAATTAATGAGGTGAGGGAGGAAATTTTACAAGTACTGAAGTGCACCCAAAAGATTCATCTGTAAACACCTATAAATTTTAATTCTATCACAGTAGAACTACTGTGCTACATTTGGAATTTTGTCTGTAGGAAATAGGACAAGGGACTATCCCTTCCAACCATCCTAAATTCAAGAAGCCAGGAAGGCACCAAAAGCCTTATTAGAACATTAATAAAACCACATCTTTAATGTCCAAGGCAGAATTATTCTCCAGGGATTGAGATTGTATCTATACTTTTATTTCCTGAGACCAGTAGGTTAAAAGAGTAATGTTAGTTTATCCATGAATGCCTTTAGTTTCAAGGAAGTAGAAGATAAATTCTTCAATTTAGCATTTTCAAGCATATCAGATATGACAATAGAAATTTTAATCCTAGAGAAGTCATTTACTAAAGCCAAGGTATATAACAGATTTGAGGTAAACTTTTTTCAGCTTTTTCAATATAATTTTTCATTCAGAGGGTTAATTTAAAAATGCCTACTAATATATTTTAGCTTCTATGACACCTTTATAAATACAACAACATGTTGGGGGCATGCCTATGTTTCTGTACTTACCTGCCTTGCTATTTTGGACCTTATGCTATTGTTCCTATACATCCTGCCGTGTATTATTACAGGCACAAAACAAACATTCAAGGAGATTGTTTTGGTTGCTATGGAAATATCATTTAATTTCCTAATTAGTAGGTATATAAATGCAAAACCTTAGTATTTGATTATTTCCAAAGCTTGGAAATCAAGTTTGCTGTTCATGTCTGAGGACAAACTCCCCATGCTTTCAACAGTTTTATTCAAAGTAATAATCAAGAACTTAACCTGTCTCACATTATAATGCTTATAAACTGATTTGTTGTACATGACAGAAATGAAAGAATGAAAAAGGAACATATGTAAGTCATTTATTCTTCTCTTGAAGCAAGATATATTAAAATATCTATTTACTAATAAATAAAAACTGTGACACCTTTCAGTTTAAAAAAGTTTCATTAAACTGTAATTTCCCTCAGTATTATAATTTATAAAAGGTGACAAAGGGCCAGGCATGTAGATCAGTAGTTTCTCCATCTTCCTTGCAAGCACAAGGTCCTGGGTTCAATCATCAATAACACACAACAATTATGGGCGTGGTGACTCACACCCACCAGCAATGGATACCACACACCACAATGCTGGGCGTGGTGGCATCAATAACATACAACAATGCTGGGCGTGGTGGCTCACGCCTGGTAATCCAAGCACTTGGAGGCAGAGACAGGATTGTTGTGAGTTTGAGGCTTGGGTGGGCTACACAGTGAGTTCAGGGCCAGCCTGAACTACAAAGCGAGACCTTGTCTCAAAAAAAAAAAAACACGTTGGGCACAGTTATATAACTGGATACTGTCACCACAACTGTTTTATTAAGTGACACATAATTGACATATTCTTTCTTCCTATCAAATTTTACCATAGGTATGTGCTACAGGTAAGTCTT
>PVIR01004519.1:0-78154 GCA_004026965.1 Petromus typicus
CTTTGTGTTAACCAACAAATACAAACTTAACAAAATGTCTGGCAGTTTCTTTAGAAAATTGATGAAGTTTCCTTCTGTTTATATATAGCAGAAGATTTTCAATATAAGCAAATATTGAAGTTATCAAATGTTCATTCCCTGTATATTAAAATGATCCTATTTTCCCTTTATTCTCTAAGCACAGTAAATTACATTCACTGATTTTAATTTGACTTCATATGCTTAGAACAAACTCCACTAGACTATGACAGCTTAGTACTTTTATGACCTTTGAATTTGACTGGATAATGCTATTTTTAGCATTTTGGTGTCTATATTCATGAGGGTAGATTTAATGAAAACAAATTTAGTGAATTACATTAAATGTAAATGAACAAAGCACATATTAAAAGATAAAGACTAAAATTATAAATTTCTGCTTTCATGAGACAGAAGTTCTTAGACACACTTCTATTGTCCTGGGTTTCTCTCACCTCAGCCAGAAAGAGATTTTACTGAAAATTCTCTTATCACCTAAGCAAGTAGATGTTAGTTTAAATTATCTCTAAATGTCTAAGTTTCCATGGCACCATTCATCTATATTTCCCTTCCAAAGAATTAATTTCAAGGTTTTCCATGCCTACCTGTATTTTAGGTTATGTTATTTTGCTTTCTGTTGTCAATATATGTATACTTAAGTTTACTATCTGTTAATAATTCATTATACTTTTTCTGAGTCTCAGTCTGTTTTCTGTTGTTATAACTGCATGTCACAGACTGAGTAATTTTTAAAAAGAAAGGTTGACTCAGCTCATGATTCTGAAAGCTAGAAGGTTTAAAACTTGGCAGCTCCACTTGATGAGGTAGTCTTGCCCTCGTGGCTTCTCTGAAGAATCTCAGGGCTAGGAGATATTCCATGACAAATGGTCTTCAAGCCTCTCTTGTAAAGTCACAGTGCTATTGAATTAAGGTTTCACTTTATGGGTTCCACTGAACTTTAAATGCCTCCCAGAAGCCCACCTTCACACACCATGGGGATCCACATGATAGTGTATGTACCTCATGATAGGACACAGAATGAGACACAAATTTTGATTGGAACATACAAACCATTGCAGTTTATAATCTACGTGGCTGTTAAAACAAAGTTACTCTTGCCTCAATGATTTTGCTTATTTTATTTTAATTTGGTCATGTGTTGACTATTAAGCCATGTTCCTTCTGACATTGAAAGTCTAACCTTAATTTTGTCTTTATTTTTAATATATTCCTGTTAAACTCATGTATTACTGATTTCCAGGAATTTTCTTTGAATCAGTTATCTGGAATATCAAAGTATAGGCATATTTTTAAAATTTGTTTCATGATATTTAATACTTACTAGTACTTCTTTTATGAGCTTTTGAACTATAATTTGCTCAACAAAATTGTCACAAGATTAGAAAATAAGGGTACCATAGCTCAATATTATGACATAATATATATGCTTCAGTATGACATAAAAACACACAAAATTTTATATATATTATATATAATAATAATACATAATATATATGTTTGTCTGCATATATGGATATATATGTATGGAAAACATATATATATATATATATGAATTTCTAAAATTTTAAAACACACGGCAAGTTAAATAAAATGGACTAGCTTGTATGTATTGGTAGTTATTATCTTATTATTATTTTAAGTAGTGGAATTAGATAATTGCTCTTTTCTTATTTTTGTGCATTTAATTATTTTTCATAAGTTTCCATTATTATAAATGTAATAAAATATTAGCTGTCAACAAGTTGGATAAAAACCCATATGAATGTTAGTTCTGCAAGTGTGTGTCTGTCTGTGTGTCTGTGCGTGTGTGCCTTTGCAAACTTTGTTATACACTGGTCATATAACTTTCAAAGACTTGCTTACATTCTCTCCATCTCAAATTTTCTCTTCTATAAAATAGGGAAAAGACTATGTTTTATAGATATATTATTAAGATTAAATTAATTAATATATAAAAAGTATGTGTGACAATGTTAGGCGGGAAATAAATGCTTGATAAGTGTTAGCCTTGACTATTGTTATTATTATTTACATTGAAAGCAGATAGACAGATAGATAGATAGATAGATAGATAGACTCAAAATAAATTGACCCTAACACTATTAGTAATTGACACTACATTATGGGACTTTTACCCTTTTTAAATTAATTTTACTGGCCCATTATATATGTTCATTATGATCATGTTCAACATTGAGGGTTTGTACCAGTACACTGAATTATTTCTACAATAAACATCTATCAATTCCACAATTAGAAAGAAATATATTATTTCAAAATAAAAGTAGTACCTTTTAAGAAAACAAAAAACCATCTTGCTCTTAAATATACTATTTTGTTCACCTGAATTGCTATAAGATATCATAGAAATATATTTTAAGAGGTAAATATTAAAGCTGAACAGAGGAAATAACATACACATGAAGCTTTATTTTTTATGTCTATTTCTATGTTCCTAGGCATAGATTTATCTAAGTGAACTATGTTAGTTATCTCCTCAGTTAGTCAGATCTGTGGGTACAACAAACTATTTTTGTAATACTTCTTAACATACACTTATTTTTAAAAAGACTTGTCTTAAATATAACACATTTATATCAATCCACCATATTCAATTTAATTTCCAAATTAAAGGAATGATTTAAGTTCAGAGTATAGAGAGTCATAAAATTTCCAATAGAGTATTGGAGCTATTTTTGTCTTGAAGTTACAATTTTCTGTGGAACTATATCAAACAGGGTGAGAGAAGGACATGCCTGCTGGGTACATTCAAGTAAGACACTGGATCCCAAATGAACTTGTTCCATTCTTTGACTATGAAGTTCATGCACACATCCAGGTCTGAGGCAGCCCTTTCTGACTCTGTCTCAGCACCAGAAAAACCCTAGGTATTTAAAACCTCATAATGTCTTGGGATTATTTCTAGATGTTCTAGATGGACACTAAGAAAAGTAAGAATAGGTATAACCGCTAGATACAAGGAAAAAGTGTATAGTTATAGCACTTTCTTAGCTCAGAAAAAAAAAAAAAACTATTCTAGTAGTTTGTTGTGTTCATTTGAGTTGATTGAGTTTCATTAACTGATTTCCAGAAAATGACAACCTCAAGGGAGGTGGCATTCATCTTACCACTATTATTAATAGTTATGTTATGGTTTGGATCTGAAATGTCCTCTGAGAGCTCATATGCTGAATGATTGATTCCCAGAGCAACAGTATTTAGTGGTAGGCAATTGGGCGATTACTGGATTAGGAGGTTCTTGTGACATTCTAATCTCATCAATAGATTCATAGTTTGATAGATATTGGGAGTTGGTGGAAGCTTTTGAAAGTGGGACCTCCTCAGAGGAATTGGATCAATGGAGTTGTGCTCCTGAAAAGTGTATTTTGTCAACACTCACTTCTTTCTTACCTTCTTATCTACCATGCAGTAGGAGGCTCTGCTTCACCACGTACTCCCCGCCGTGGTGCTTTCCTTCCCCACACAATAAAACCAAATCACCATGGCACAATAAAACCAATAAAACCAAAAACAATAAAACCAAATCACCATGGACTGAAATCTCAAAGCTGTGAGGCCAAATTTGTCTTCCATGAACTGAATTTTCTCAAATGTTTTGGTCACAGTGATGAAAAGGTAACACAAATAAGTATATAAATGTATGTTTTATCTCATTAAAAACTTGTCACATCAACCATTTTGAGCTGCTAGAATTTCATTCTATGCTCAGTAGTTGCAAGGTTCCAGAAAATACCTTAGAAGATTAAATAATAATGTGCATCAATATTGTTCTTTTCTTACCTCTCCAAGAATGCCTGCCTGCAAAAGCAACAATGATGACTTCAGCTCTAGCAATGTCCACTGTTTCATTCAGATAGAGTTGGGCACAGTGATGGGGAGCTCCAACCAAAGGCCATCAACAAGAGGCTGAAGCCTTTCCTGGATGAGAAGTTTCTGGAAATAGAAAGTGCAGCAGAATTCATCAGTGAGGACTGCTGTGCCTGATGACATCAGACTGCTTGAAAGGAAAGGTATCATTTTTATGAGTTGTTTTCAAAATTACCATTATGGAAATGTATAATACAGTGCTTTTCAAAAGGACTCTCTCCACCATTGTCAGGATAAAGACTACTTTCAGTTCCAGAAAACTGAGCAGTGCAACAGCAATGAGCCTCACTGGTAGACAGAGGAAGCAGCTGCTAATTTCACAGAAGAAATGACAAGAAGGGGAACAGGAGGGATGATTATGATACATAGAAGTTGGCTGGACATGGCACACAGTGCGTCTAAAGCATCCCCTACTAATACCTTAGGATGTTATTTCTCTGAAAATTGTGCATTTGTGTGTATATGTTGATCGTCTGTGTACCCATACGTGTATTGTTAAAGGTACGATACAGCACAAAATTTGACAGATACAGATTCCATTCAATGACTTATAAAACTTAGTTTGTCCCCAAAGTTTTCAGAGATTCACCTTCATATTCCATGTAACACAAAATTCCTTTGCAAATATTATTTATTTGACTTTAAAACTGGAGAGAATTATTAAAATTATTAGTGGAAATCAAGTCTTGATTATGCATGATGAATATAAATTATAGAGATATGCTGGATAACTGTCTTTATAATTAACATTGATAAATTCAACATTTCAAAATTTAGGTTAATAGATTTTATATTGTGTTTTTATAAAGTTAAAGCTTTTAATAAGAAAACATTCCCTCATCATTATGTATAAACTATAACAAAACATATATATTATCTGAAACAATTGGCCTACATGAAAGTTAAACCAGGTATCACTATAAATTATTATGGTGCCCAGAAATATCAGATTAAAAGAGCTATTTTATTTCACAAAAACTACAAATAAGCAATAATATCTGAGCTTTTATTAAATCAAGATGTTATATTCACCCATTAACTAAAATTAAGGTCCTTCTTGAACCTTCTGTTCAATTCAGCCAAAGTTAATGAGCTTCCTTAGAAGTTATTAACAGAGATAGATAAAAGCAAAGCCCTACGTGTTTCAGTTCGAACAAAGACTTGATGCATGTCTGTCTGAGTCCTACTATCCAGTTCTCTGTGGCTGTTTGACTGAAAGAGATTATTTTTTTTCCTCAGTAATAATTTGATTTCCAGATACATTAAACTGCACTATTTTGTGGGGTTTTTTAATGCAATTCTGCTCATCTATAACAGTGCACTGAAAGATGCATATTTCAAAACTATTCAACCCTTTCCATTTAAAACTGATCAAAATTGACAAAGGCAAATAAGACAGAGAGGTGACTGGATCTCTAGCTATCAATGCTTTGTATGAGTAGCAGGTTGGCAGTGACTTGGTCTTCAGATGGAAAAGTAGCATCAGTACGTTTTAAAGACAAGAAATCTTTCAAATCAAACTACCATTATCAATTCCATTTTGCATTATCCTCTTTAGTGGAACAGATTTTTTGTTGTTTGACAGTCTTTCTCTAGCCCATGTGTGTATGTGTGCTTGTTGGATTGGTTCGGTTTCATTGCAAAAGCTAATATTTCCTTGGCTCATATCTCTCACCACCTGTCTGAGCACAGGGGTTCCTCATGTATACAGCTCACTTCACGTTTTCAGTAGTACAGCCTGCTCCCCCAAGATATATGGAAATCCAAAATATGGAGCTGATACAGACTTACTTCATTCAAAGAACTATTACCTAAACACCTATTAAAACATCAACTTTTAAAATTTTTTTGGTTTGTTAATTGAAATAATCGCCAATGCTCTGAGATACTCCATCGATTCTTAACTTAGTTCACTGGCCTGAATAATCAATGCTGCACTATGATTCTTTAAATATTGTAAGTAGGTGTATTTAGTTTATCATAAAAGACAAAAATCATCATTGTCTTATGATGTAAATTTCCTCTAGACATATTTGCAACAGAAAATACCATATCAAAGATCATTTTGAAAGTTCTAGAAGAAAAATTAAAAGTATAATCTAAGATAACCCTTTTTTTTTTTAGTTTTATGATCTTGGAGAAGCAGATTAGACTCTATAGGAAATAAGTATAATGAAGATACAGAGCATTGTGTTACTTCATTCTTCCATTACCACATTTTTCTTCCAATTGACTTTGATTCTCCTTGAGGAGGAAGACCTGTTCTATGAACAGGCACTGATTTAGAACCCAGATTCTATTCTGAAGATGAAAGGAAAGCTCTGAGTGCTTCTGAAGGAGCAGAACTCTATCTGGCCAGTAAGAGCTGAATAAAAGGGCCAGAGAGTTTGCTCAGTGGTTCTGGCACCTGTCTTGCAAGCACAAGGGCCTGGGTTTGATCCCCAGTAACCACATACAACAAAGCCAGGCATGGAGACTTATGCCCAGCAGCAATCAGTACCACATACCACAGTGCTGAGTGTGGTGACTCACGCCTGTAATCCCAGCACTTGGGCGGCAGAGGCAGGAGGATTGCTGTGAGTTCCAGGCTCACCTGGGCTACATAGTGAGCTCAGGGCCAGCCTGAACTACAAAAGTGAGACCCTGTCTTTAAAAAAGTTGAAAGATGTTGGGAATGAATAGAATCCTGTCTAAGTCTTTAATAGTTGAATATTTTTTTCCTAGAGCGTGGCATTTTCAACACAGAAAATGATTATTTGTCTATATACCAGGTTAGAATTAAGAATAATAGTTTACCTTTTATTATCTGTTGTTCTTGGATCATGAAGATGGAAGAGCATTATAGTTGTGTTCATGATTTCAAGGTTCCATTGCCAAAACCTTGTAGTACTATTTGGATGCCTACTTGTCTGCTATCAGCTACAGTTTTGATCCTGAACAAACAACCTAGAAATGTGTACCACAGCATTTAGATGGCCCGGTTTTGCCTGCCACACTCAACTGGCCTGAATTCAATAAAAGCTAACTAGATTCCTAAACTTATTTACTTATGTTGTTACATGTCCCCTATATAAAGTCATTGGTCAGAAATTCACAGTAAAGAATATATTCCCAACATCCAGAATTATTTGGTTCTGTCATCACCAGATCACAATTCTGAGCATACTATCCTTTGATGCAAGACTCACAAGAGTTAGAGTAGATGAAGATAGACTTTCTTGTTTTAAAATGCTGCACATTATAAGGAATTTGAAATGACGTACCCCTACCTCACATTAGTTTACCTTCACATGATTTTATCTTCAGATCTGTGTATCTGAATCTTTGTGTATGGCTGGAAAGCTGGGTTGTGGGCCAAAATACTGGAATCTCATTTCCACTTATTTAATTTATGACTTAAAATTAATGGCACATTGTAATCTTGAGCTCCAAAGCAACAAAGGGCAATGTGTTGCCAATCTGTGTTCAGATGTGACTTCCCAGCTCCGCGCTCTGCTGGACACACTTCCTGTGCTACCCAGAGTGCACACACTTAGTCATTTGTCTTAGGATTCCAAATTTAACTGAGTTAACATATTTTATTTAATCTTCCCCAAAGGAAATATATTGAACTCTACGAAAATAGCAGGACTTTTTTGGGTAGAGCGGTTTCACAATAAATCATACACATACAGCTAGCACTTTAATATCCTGCACATATGTAAGAAAAACAACTGCCAATGTGGTTTAAAGTTTAATGAAATATATACTCCTTCCCATGCGTGAGCACTGGCATGTCTGTTTTCTTGCTGTGTCTTTTTGCAAAAAGGTAAAAATGTCATTTTCAATTTAATATACCATTTCTAATACTTCTTTAAGTGCAATATAAGTATTTTTGTTCTTTCAGTGTATATTGTAGATAGACATTTCTTATCTCAAGAAGGGGCACATGTTGAAAGCAGGTATTTAGTAGGTTTGTAAGAACAGCCTTGCAAAATCATGATTTAACAGAAGGAGGAAAAGACCACAGTGAATATTGGCCTAAAGGGGAAAATACACCCAAATATATTTATTCTGCTGAATGACCATGAGAAGGTACATAATGACAAAACTAGGGCTAAGTATTGTAGTAAGTGTTTGTTTTAAAGTCACTCATATTTTTATTTTAAAAAGCTGAGTAGATTCTAAACACTGAAGAATTCTTGTGTCAAGAAAAGAATTATGAATACATTTTGCAGAGATATAATTCATGTAAATAGAAAATGAGTGTTTCATAAGGCAAAGATTTCTGCTCTAGGAGAAGTGTGCAGACGAAAAACCTATAACTCGGCCAGTAATCGTGACACATTAGCATAGAACATGGTTTAATTTAGAATTTAGGATTTGGTTCTAAATGAAACAAATTTTTCATTTTCCAAGATAACCTATAATAAGACATTATTTCTCATGAGAGGTGACTCATACAGCTTTTCTTGTGTATTCCTCTTCATTGATTATTATCAACTCTTAGCTACTTTTTCTAAATTTTAGACATCAAATTTTCATAAACATTCAGGCTAAATTTGTCAGCAGAGTAAAAATGTCATTGAGATAACTATTAATATTTCAAGTAAAAAATTCTATATTTGAATTTTATGCTATGACCTCTTTTCCAAAGTCATGTATTATTTAAATTGTATCATTCCAAGTTTTTATTATACATACATTTACAGATTTCCTTCATTCAAAAACATTAATAAATTACTTAAAAGTTACATGGTACTTCATTAAGCACATTAGTGGATATAAGGTGTGACTCTGTCCTCAATAATGTTACATGAGAATACTAAAAGTACAAGATATATGCGTATAATAAATTCACAGAAAACTTGTAGCATTTCTTTCCTTAGAAACATTACACTGGTTTTGCAGTGAAAAGGGTATTGGCTTTAAGAACAAAAAAATAAAATCATTGCTGGGATCCTGACATTGACACTTATTAACTATATAGCTTTGGGCTTCTTGTGTGACTTTTTCACAGCCCTGATTTTCTCATCTGCAATACTAATAATACTAACTTACATAGTTAGAACACTACTAATAACTAACTTACAGAGTTCTGGTCAGGATTAGAGATAGCATACATAATGCACCCAACTCATGGTAATTGTTGGAAGGCAGTTCTCCATGCTAACCTCATGTTTATGCATGGTTCAAGCCATTTGAGAAAGGACATTTATAGCCAATGTTTGTATAAGGAGACTTTCAAAGGTAGTAAAGCAGGAGCTGTCTACCTCCCTGGAGAAACCTCAGGGTAACAAAGACAAAGACCATCCACTTCCTTTGCTGAGGGAGATTTATTTACATTCCAGGGTAATAAACCTAGAGGGACCTTCACTCTCTTCCTATCCTCAGATGATGACTTACACACTAGAGCAAAAATAGTTTGTCTCTGTTGGAGGAGGAGAGGACAGATATGCAACCAGTAACCCAAGATCAGAGTTTTCTAATGCAGTAATGGTTTTCCCTGTGGTATGGTGGTAGTAAAAGTTGCTACATTCCCCTATAGGATTTGGACATTTGGGGAACCCACACAGCAGCACTGCTCTTGTTGCTATCTAGTGGTAAGTGATAAACTTGCTTTCTTTTTGGTTGAACCAGTGGATCACAGGCCTACACATAATGATAAACAGAGAGAGGTAGTGTCTTCACTATGTGCCATATGACCTAAGACACTTGGGCAATGCCAAGCCAAAGAGAGAATTATCAGAGAAGCAACCACACAAACAGGTACCACTTTCACTTAATTTTCAACAGTCTTCCTAAGAAACCACAGATTAAAGCTCAGGGGCTGCTCCAAACGAGTGGGCCACTCAAGCAAGATTGTGAGAATGTGGTACCCAAGGGTCATCCTGCTCCCTGAGTCAAGGAGTCATCTTCTCTGACTAGCACTGCCTAGCAGGATCTAGGCCAGTGTATCAGCTAGTAGAGCATTCCACAATAAGTAAAATCCTAAAAGAACGCCTGGAGGTGGTTACTATCATCCTTTAACAATGGGACAAGCTTTATTTTTAACAATCTGCTTCAGATGTGTAGCACTCTGAAGGTCAAAGGTGAGAAAACTTACAGACAATTATCAAGGATATTCTAAAGATATTAATGAAAAGATTAGAGTATGGGAAGAGTTTTAGAAGTATGTGAATTGGAGCTTGACCTTGAAAAATGCCAGAATTACCATCATGTACACACAAGCATAAGAGAGAGAAAATATTTAAGAAGAGGAGAGCAAATACAGAGTGATTCAAAAGTAGAGTGGAGTGGAGTGTGTCATTCCCAGAGCACAGGGTATGATGGGAGATGGGGAAGCGGGAGATCTCCAAACGCTTTTACTTGCGAGTTCCAAGTATTTGTGTCCATGTAGTAGCAGTGACCTCAACCCTCTCCCCTATCCAGTGCTACATTTCTCACACGTAGAAGAGAGGGGTAACTGGCATTTGTGTGTGAGCAACAAGGGAAAGGGTTAAATACCAAGAAGAGGGAGCAGACATACGATGGGCATACTGCACTGACATCCTGCCTCCAGACTGCTCTGGGCATTGGGAAAAGTGTACACGTCACCTAGGTACTCCAACTACTTTCAGATCCTGGGGTTGAGGTAGAGGCCACCCCCAGGCTATTCTCTCTCAGCCTGAAGCAGACTTAGCACCCCTTTACTAAACATCTCATTTCTCACTCTGAACAGGCCTAAAAGAGTTGACTTTCAACAAATGTGTTGGCTGTTAAGATGGCCAGCTCTATGGCCATGGACATTGTGATACTTTCCATAAAATGTTTATTGGGCACATAATGAAATCTAATTATGTTTAAAGCAAAACATGACTTCGTACACAAAGACACCATGGACACTTTGGATAAATTTAGACATTGGTCAGACTCTATAAAATCTGTTCACATTCTTTGGCAAGCCTCAAGTTTGATTAAAAATGCTATTTTTAATAAGCTACCTATAAAATAAAGCTTCAGACATATGAGTACTGGAAAAGTAGATGGAAACTGAAACATTCGATTGTGTACTGAAAATTCACAAAATCTGAACAGATGGCTAGAACATATTTGAATATTTGATTGAGTCAAACTACATCCAGGGAAAATGTTGCTTGTTGGTTTTTTTTTTTTTTTAATTCCATTGGATTCTCAAGAAAAAAATTAATTGTGAAGAAAATTTTTTAAAATGCAACCTTTTCCTATTCTACTTACTTTTCTGTCCTGCTCTTAAGACATTTTTTTATTTCAGGTGAGATTACAGACAAGTAAAATTGTCCCGGACTTAATTCATTCCTCTTCATCTACTATCCAAGAGACTTTGGAAAGCCCAGATTATGTTCATTCTCTCACCACAGGTTGGAGAATTCAATTGATAAAAACTTGCAACTTCAGAATTTCTGTCATGGCCAATCTTCATGTTTGGTTTGTTAAGAAGTCCTCTTTGTAAGGCCTTGCTCTAAATCTTGGGGTACAAAACAAACTTCAGATTGGAGCTCAGTGTACCCCAGACCCCAAAGACCCTGCCTGCTGTGTTCAGACCTTGCTTTGTTTCGACATAACTCTCCAATGTTAGTGAAATCTCCTTGACTTCAATACCTCCCCTTTTGTTTTCATTTCTTGACTTCTGGTTCTATTCTCTTGTTCTCAATGTCCAATGACTCTCGGAAACTAACACAAATCTCCATCACAGCTGTCAATCATTCTTTTCCTGAGGATCTAGGAGGACTGAAAGAACAGACTTTGTTCTATGTATGTTTGTATATAAATATATGAGGTCGCATATATAAATTCATGAAAAAATGAAAACAATATGAAAGTAGAAGTAAATATAACAGACAAACTAGATAAAATATGTTCAAATATTTTCATATTTCATGTTCTTGGAATTACTTGTCTATATTTTCCTCCCTTCATGTTTTTCTGGAAATGTAATGCCTTTTAATGACACATCTTTTATTTCAGATATTAAATCCTCTGTTGTATGTAATATTTTTAAATCTACAAATCATGTTTTAACTTTGTTTACAGAATTTTTGATTTAGGGTTTGGTTATTTTTTTCAACATTTTTCTGTTACAGTTTTGCATTTTGTATCTTAATAAGTCCATGTTTGTGAACACATTCTCCAATATTTTATTCAATAATTTTTATAGGTTTGTTGTTTCACATTTAGAATTCTGTGAATGTCAGGATTCTAACTTTTGTATAAAGGACAAGAAATTGTCAGGGATGGGGATTTAGCTCAGTGGTTCCGGTGCCTGTCTTGCAAGCACAAGGACCCGGGTTCGATCCCCGGTAACCACATACAATACTGGGTGTGGACACTCACGCCCAGCAGCAACCAATACCACATACCACAGTGCTGGGTGTGGTGGCTCACACCTATAATCCCAGCACTCGGGAGGCAGAGGCAGGAGGATTGCTGTGATGTGAGTTTGAGGCTGAGCTCAGTGCCAGCCTGAACCACAAAGTGAGACCCTGTCTCAAAAAACCTAAAAAAAAAAAAAAAAGAAAAAGAAATTGTCATAGAATATGTCATGGATTTAATACTCTAAAGTAACAAACTAAACTGATTCTCCATTGAATGCGAATGACCTGCCATACACTCTTTATGCCAAAATGACAGAGTTCTAATGTCTCTTTTTTGCCACGTTCCATTGTTAGCACATAGAATATGCTTCTCCCCATGACCCACAATAACTACTGCCTTCACACTAGACTTTCTCAACATTACCTTACCTGTTCTTGTCTATTTTCAATCCAAATAAATTTCAGTATTAACCACTAAAATAACCATAATAAACCTAAGTAGAAATTAGGTAAGCCTTCTTTCATTAAAGGTGAACTTGGGAAGAATTCATCCAGCAGATCTACTACATATAATCTACTTTTCCCAGTGGACCTATAAATACCACATTCCAAACTCAAAGCTACTGCACAGGCCCTAGGACTCTACAAGTTAGTGAGGACATGTAACCAGACTTAGAAAGGACACAAACCACTAACACTCGTGTACCATTTCATTGCATTGTTTGATGACAGTTCAGGTACCCGATTTCACTGTGATGTGGTAGTAGGAACCATATATGACAATTCCCATACTGTGAATGTGGAAACTTGTAGGCAACATTTGATAGAAGTACCATACATAAACCTAAGTTTTATTATTTTTTTAGCTGTCCACTTTCCCCACTTCCCTGGACTATCAGAGCATGCTCTGAAAACAACATCAGAATAATGCATTCTTAATTGAAGAGCTGGACTGGTCATTGTTGAGTGATAAAATGTACAATCCACAAAATGTTACCTTTGTAAAGTATGAAATGTTTGACCTGAAAGAACTCTGGAGATTACTGAGTAGCATTTTTAAAAATTTTTTTAGTTAAAGAAATTGAGGCTAAAACACGCAAAGCTTTTTCTTAAATGACTCAATTTGTTGGTGATTGCACAGTGTAGGATTCATTTTTGCAAGATCATGCTCCGGGTTTCATCTGCTGGAAAATCTCCATGTGGAAAGTTGGTGTGCTAAAATATAAAGGAGGAAAAGAAAACCTACTGGTATCCATGCCAGAAACTCAGACCCTGAGTGATGTCTTCTCTGAGACCTCAAAGTTACAAGTGAGACTCTCACACTTGTTTTCCCAAGATGTACATTATCCTCTTGGGAAGTTCTTTCCAGGTATCCATCACCACTAGCATGCACTATCTACTGTCACCAGGACTGATATTGTTTGGATAGATTCAGTCAAAAGTGATGTAGTTCCCATATACTTAATTTTAAATCAAAGGAACACAAATTAGAGCAGATTTTCTACCCGTTAGTAAAAAAACAAAGTCTAAAAGTAGGACATTATTTTTACTCTTTGTCTTTACTCTGATCATAAAGTGTGGCTTCTGAGATGAGACTAATGGTTAAATAGTTTAGCTACAGGTTTTGTCAGTACTCCTCAGTTCCCACCCCACCCGCAAGCTGCTGCCTTTGGCTCTTCAGTGTTCAGGCAAGTATTATATTAGGAATTAGTGTGGCGGTCATGAAGTCATCTTTTACTCTAAACTTTGCCTTTTTTCCAATCCCTAGAATGGTCAAATTTAGTCTAGTTACTGCTTTTCGAGATAGCCCAACATCATGGCTCTCTTACAGATTTCTGTACATTCTGAAACCAATAGTGTCACATTAATTATCTTGTCCACATTTTCTTGCAATTGCTAATGAACCTTTTAAAAAATGAAATTAATATCATTCAACTAAGGGGTGATTGTTCCACTGTTGTTACACCAAACTCGTCTTCACCCTTGGGAATACCAGCATGATGTATTTGACAGAAGTTTTGGCTTAGAGTTTATGCTTGTTTTTTTCCCCCAGTAATGCTTGTAATACTTTTGTCAGGATTCCCAACTTTTTCTCGGTTTTCTTTCATTGAGTCCCACTAAGTATCTTCAGTCATGGATAGACCTAATCTTGGTGTTTTTAAATGGCTAAAAATACCCCCAAATAATCAGATTGGTTCACTGTAAATTCACAATACTGAATTCAACTGGAGTCTTAGTTCAGCACAGAAGTGTCATCTGAGCAGAGATGAGTATCTGACTCGTGTGTTCTCTGCTGTTTCTAGCAATATCATCAGACATTTAATTTTTTTGCTGCACTTTCACTCAAGTAAATAGTGTTTCATAGTGAAACTGAAGGAAGAGGAGTTGATGAGATTAAATGAAATTAGAATGATCAATTTCATTTTGTCTGCCTGAAGAACTCTGCCCTAGAACTTATCCATCTCTTATGTCTGACTTGGATATAAAAACTTAGATCATTTCTCAGTTTTCATTACTAAAAAGAATATATGATAGCATGGCCAAATATATGTTTAAGAAATACTCAAATTTTTCAAAAGTTGGTGATGAACTACAAATCAGACTAGAGTCCAAATCTACACTAGAGTTAACTAATTCTCTCCAATTTTCTAGGGCCCAGAAATTCATTCAAAGGTAGTCTATTCTTCTCTGTTCAAGGTTCAAAGAGTAAATATGAAGTATGCAATAAAAAAGAGAGAGTAATGGCAGGTCATCAGAAATTATGCCCAGATCCCACAGAAGAGGCTTATTTTCTTTTCAGAGATTTAAAGTAAATATAAAAATCACCATATGTGAAAGACCACCCAAAATATGGACAAGTCAACTAAGGACAGTACTCAAGTTCAAATCTTGCCCAAGATAACACTACCTAAGTGGAGAAAATATTTCTCCTAAGGTATATGGTTTTTTGGCAGACACAACAGACTAAAATAATGTATATATTTTTAATTCTGTCATGAGAACCCAGACATGAAGCCAAAAACACTGGCACAAGGAGAAAGGATATAACTGTAAATAAGATAATGGAATTAACAATTGGAAATACCTCAAATTAGTTTCACAAAAGACCAAATAGTTTTGTATGTAATACTGTGCATCTCTCTCTTGGGCGGTTTAATGAAAGGAAATAGAGAGTTAACAGTTTTGCTGTTTTTAAAAAAATGCACTCTTACTATGAAAACAGCACATATAAAGGAAAGCATATAAAATACTTGTATAAATGTGTAGGTTAGCACCATACAAATCTAAAAATATAACTGTGTCTTCCCCTCCAAAGCTGCTCCCTTATCAGTCTAATCTTCTGCCCCTTGAAAGATAACCAGTAATTTGATTTTTATACAAAATGTTATGATTTTATTACTTAAAATTGTTCCTGTGTGCATTAGAATTAGGACTCTTTGTAATTGTACAACATTTATTTCTTTTCATCTGGTTTCTTTTGCTCAAAGTTTATGTTGGTAAAAATCCATTTGGCTGCTGTTTATAACTGTAGGTCAATTGTTTTCATTAACTCATAATCCATCCATTCTCTTATTGATGATAGTAAGGTTGTTTCTTCTTTGTAAGAGTTTGAAAAATCTTTCTTAATTTTGATTACTACCTTATGCTTTATATATGCATGCATTTCTTTAGAACATATACCTAGAACTAGAATTATGGGGCTACCTCTAAATAACTAAGATATTCAAAAATATTTCAAATCAGTTTTGCAAAGAGAAGAAAATAAAAGCTTTGTTCTTCTCTTACAGTCATAGCTCACTGCAAAAATCCTTTTTGTGATCTACCTATTCCAAACATGGACCCATCTCTCTGTGGAAGTACTCATTTTGTTGAATTATAAGTGGTAGTATTATGTCTGCTATGGTTCAGAACCACAATTTCCTCCAAAGACTCACCTGTTGAAAGTTTGAGACTTGGTGCAGCAATATTTAGTGGTGGGAACAAGAGAAGTACAAGGACTGTAGGGGTGCTGACCCCACAAACGCATAAATCCATGGATGAGTTCATAGTCGAGTATGCTGTTAACTAGGCCGCACCCAGTTGGAGGAAAGAGATAATGATGGATGTGCCTTAGAAGGGTGAATCTTGTCCTCTTCGCTCTCACTTTTTTTTGCTCTCTGGCTGTGAGGAGAGCAGTCCTCCCTTCCACATGCTCCCCTACCATATTCGGTCCTGTTCACACACAAAGTGATGAGGTTAGTTGTCAAGGAAATGACACTTCTGAGACAATGAGCCCAGACCTCTCGTCTGAGCTGTTATGCTCAAGTATTTTGTCCCAGGGATAGAAAGCTAACACAGCATCCAATATTCCCGATTTATCTCATTCAAACAGTCTTGTCATGCTTCCAAAATAGCAACAAAATATTTTTTGATTGAAGCCAAATAATTGCATTCATTAACATATATAATTAATGATTCTGTGTTTTAAAATACTCAAGTTCTCAAGCAAAAGATGTTAGAATATAAATATGCACATCTGAAAGAAAATTGTTATTTTTGTTTATGGATTATAGAAGGAATCTCACTTCACAGAGAGCATAAAAGAGCAGCTATTGAATGTAGTTTATGTGCCAAGCCTGGCTAGTTGTATATGTGTGTATTTTACACATTAGTGCTAGGTGTGTGTAGGTTTTACTTAGAAGTCATTTTATAGATATAACTGTGCAAACCCTTTTGAATTCATTTGAGTTATAATTTAAGCAAGGCATGAAAGCTAAATTTGATTCATTGATGTGCGTGAAGCTGGTATTCGTACAGCTTTATAAACAGGCATGATGTTGACACAAAGCTGTTGCATTTAATAACTGATTAAACGACCAGGCAGCATTGTGGGAATAGACAAATTAACCGGAAACACTACATAAAACATGGGAGGCAGCATTTACATGGGTTCAAAAATTTCTCTCTTCCTTTTTCTTCTTCTGTCCTCATCCAGTGTCTTCTGTTCTCAGGAGATGAAGCTTCCAAGCGCGATATTCTGAGAGACAGCGGTAAAGGACAGCAGAAAAGGTGATAAGGAAGCTAGGAGTAGGGAAGGAGACCTCCTTTGGACGCGTCTCTACACTTCGGTGCCGTCTCAAACGCCCATTCAGTGGAAAAAGCTGCTGCTCAGGCCCCGAGTAGAAGCCTCACGCTGTGCCAGCTGAGGAGATTCTGTGCTGCAGCTGCTGATGCAGGCTCAGTTAGGATATGCTGTTCACCTCCGTCAACACCAATGACATTCGCCAGCCTGAAGTGTTAGGTACAGCGATTGGTTTGGGAATTTAGAAATGAATGCCTTCAAGCTGCATTTCCCATCTCCTGCAGCCTGTGCTCCTTCCTTAAGGGAGATGAGCAGGAGGAAGTTCACCTGCCAGCGCGTACACTCCCAGAAATGGAGGAGGCCCAAATCCAAGTGGTGCTGAAGATCTGCTCTGAGAGGCGGGACAAGGCCAGGGGCCCGGGGACGAAACTCGGTGCCCTTTTGAACTCTGCCAAGACGAGTGAACCTTCAATCGTGATATCCCGGACCACAATTGACAGCTTTCAGAGGCAGAATTACAATTGCAAGAGCCACCTGTCCATCAGACCCAGGGAGAAGAGGAACAGTGAAAACAGAAAGGCAGCAACATCTGCTCTCCTGGAGGCTGCTTTTAGATGATGCAAATACACTGTGAAGAGCCCAGTTCCTGAAAATAATAATGCACTATCTGTAATAGTTTATAGACTGTGGCTTTACATTTTTCTCTAGTGAAATAAGTCATTACATGTAAGTGAAATTCTAAATAAGTGGAGCTGAATACCTTTCAGGGACCCAGTGCTGCATGTGTTGGCTTTTCAATATGTAATTAACGAAAAGCATTCTAAAATGATTCTCATTTGAAGATTTGAGAACACGCTTTTTCAAGTGCTTGCACACGTATTTTCTCTGACTTAACCTGAAAGATTCCTATAAATGATGTGAAAATGTGCCATGAATCAGGACCAAATCACTTGACAGCAAATCCCTTGCTGAAACTGTAGAGCCTGCACTGTGCAGATTTCTGTACAACAACTGGAACACTGCCAGGAATTGTTTAAAGAGCCATCTCTCAGAGGAAACATATAAACAGTATTTTGACTCTTCTAACCAATGCAGCCAGACCTTTTCCTCACAGTCAGGACCAACACAGGATTCATGACTTACCCCTTCCTCCTACCCTGGGACTCAACCACCTTCTCCCTCTGGTCACCGATTTTAGTGAGTTTCTCTGCTGTAATTTCAGCTGGGTTTGATGCAGAAGATGTTTCCTTTTCATAGCTGGCATTAGCTCAGGTCAAGCAGAGGCCAGTTGGAAACTTCTTCCTTGAAAGCTATTTCTGTGATTTCCTTTAGTTACATACAGCGTTCTGCCTTCAGCCCTGCCCAGCATGGCGCCTATTATAAATTCATAAAGCTCAGCTAATCCTTACACCTCACTGCACACCATCTAAGACCGTCTCTGTGAATGTGGCAAAGCCATCTCAGATCAAGTACAGTTCCCATCCAAAGCACAAAGTTTCAGCTTTTTAATAAACATATTTCTAGGCTTTTTATGGACATGAATATGAAATGACATGATTAAAATATTACAAAAGGTTTTAAATTTTTTCTATTGGGGAAAAATGCATTTTTTCCAAAGGCAGTCTATGTAACTATAAAATTTATCATGAAAACCTAGACACTTTTGAGACTGAAAATCGATACTAGTAATAATTGCTCCAGGACAACAGCCTGAAAAGGAACTATCCGGACTATCCTTGATGTTGTCATCTTAAACTAAGACCACAAAATAACTCATGCCAGAGAAAGCACTGAGGTAGCTGGTGAATGGAACATTATCAGCAGACATCAATAGTATTATCTACCAGAAATTTGAAAAGAATAATGTTTGTTTTCCAATACCTAAGAACTGAACATGACATGTTTTAGAAAATATGGAAGAGATAAGAATGAAAAACTGAGGTTTAGGGGAGGAAATCTATAGAGAAAAGTATTATAAATGTATGAGCAATTTCTGGCCACCAAAACCAGTTAACAGATTCTGATTAAGCACCAACTACAGACATACCATTATTTCAGGTACAGAGAATGTGCAAAAGCCTAGGTATTATTTCTTATATACACAACAATATTTAATAAAGGAGTTGAGCAAAGGAAGAGAATCCACTGGGTCACCCTTATCAGAAAAGATTTTAAGGAAGCAGTGAGGATAAAATTAAGCTGACGTTCAATGGAAATACGAGGGAAAGAGTGCACAAAGCGCTAGGCATTGCTGTATCATTGATGTGCAATTTATACCTGGCAGAACACGCAAGCCACAAAAACTATACAAAGGAGTGAGGATGATGAAGCTACGATGGTCAGGAGTGGGTACCAGACACAAAATAAGGGTAAGCACACACAGTCTGCAGGGCTGCTGAAAGCAGTGTGATACAGTATGGGTTAGGAAACCAGTCTGATAAGAACATTCCTGATGAACTACTGACTGAGACAAAGTCTGAAGTCTGAAGTAAAGGCAATGCATTGCATGACTGTTTCAGAATTACATAGACCAACAGAGAAAGGCTCGGCAACTAATGCTAAAAAACAGAAAAATAGAATAGAGTTTTTAAATAACATGGAAGCACAACAAAGACACAGACAGTGTGAGTTATTCCTGATGACTGACTGGGAAGATGACCCATGTGGCAGACTCATACTAAAGGACAGCTTCTTCCTCTCCCAAAGCAGGAATCCCATCCTTCTTAGAGAGAGGGACAAGGTGTTTGCTTCCAGACATGGTGTCTTCACAGGGGACACAACCAGGTAGGCAAGTACAAAAGTGGATGGACTCTCTGTGAGGAAAGTCAGACTTCAGTTTGTATCCTTGGACTTGTTAAATTGAATGAGTCCTAGAATTATATGTTATATATTGTGAAATAGAAAATGCTCAAAGTAAAATAGGGTGAAGGGGGAAAAATAATGAGATTATAACAAAAAAAGGAGACAAATTGTATGTATATAGGGGGGTGGTAGGGTGGGTAGGGCTATGGGAAAAAATGAGAATTAAGTTGTGTCTTATACTGGTACAGATCCCCATTATGGAGTGCAATCATGATGCACATATGTAATGTACCAATAAAGATTTCAATAAATTTTAAAAAATAAATTGAAAAGGATGGTAAAAATTTAAGAAAGCAGGTACAAACACTAGTGAAGTTGGTAATGAATTAAAAAAGAGGTGGCAGAGGCAGAATGCTAGCAGGAATGAAGTTTCTAATAGGCAAAGGAAGGATTGTCTGAATGGTGAGTGGACAACCAGGACTCTGCAGTTCGATAAAACCTAGATGAACAGTTCTTAAGTATTTTTACTATTAAAAAAAAAGAAGAGAAGACAAAAATTAGACTTTCAAAACACCGGTGAGTTTGGTGGTTGGGTTATTAGTTTTTGGCAAGAATTAAGACTAGTGTGGTATAAGTTAAAAGAGATTGGACAGGAAGGAAATGGCGGCAGCAGGTGTGTTAGGCACACGGAAGACGCAGAAGAGAAGATACAGTGCAAGGAAAGGCCAACAGTGTTGAGGCAGCTTCTGAGGTGTCCCTCGCCTCAGATACCTCAGACAAACTGTAGATATCAGGAGAAGCACATTTGGAGCAATTCGGAAACAGAAAATGAGACAATATAAAGAAGCAAAAGGATATTGTCGCCTCTCAGCCAGAAAGAATGGTAGTAGATACAAGGAAGACCTTGTCTAAGTGGTAAACAAGGTGGTTTTAGGATTTAACGTCACATTACTTTCCAAGAAGTCTGTACCTGAGTGGGTGTCATGTTCCCTCCTTGTAAGGGTTACAAAGCTCTATTTAACTGTGCGTTTGTGATTGTTTACATCTTTTTGCCATATCTTCATTCCTATCGTGTTTGTCTGAATGCTTGTTTGATTTGTGCTCCAATTCTTCCAGTGTCCCTCTTAAGCAACCACCCTTACAAACATGTTATTTTTATTTGTTATTTGTTACATTTCTTACACATTGTGTGTTTGTAACTTTTGTTTTTGTAATTTCCAATAAAAGTGACTTTTTACCATCCTTATTCCTGGCTGTGTACAAGTCAGATTGTAATTATAGTCATTTCAACAAGAAGAGGATTTACAATATCAAAATATTTAATTCCTTCCTCTTTGAGAAAGTGATTAGTATTCAAAAGTCTTTCTGATTTGATATTGAGAGTTATTTACAACATGGAAAACAATATGGGGATTGGTTTTATTAGCAGAGAAATGAGTGATAGCTCAGCTAAATTTACACTGGATTCAGGGAAGAGTACATGTACCAATTATAAAGGGACCTGAGGCTGAATTTGTACATTGGATGCCATTTGAAAATGGTGGAACACTAAATAAATACTTAGATGGATTTAAAATTTTATATTCACCATTTTTATTTTTTATGTCACACACAAAAATTACTATCTGTTCAAAAGGCCTCATGTCACTGCCAGGTGGATCCACAAGCTGTGTGCTATTGACATAACTTCAGACATGTTCACAAAAGCTGAGAAAAATCCTCTAATCATCTAGGTACCTGATATAATATATAATCATGTTTATATTCACTTTTTATTCAAAAAGCTTATTCAAATATCGCATTCCTGCAGCTCCTAAAATTGTCTTTTAATCTTCTGCACCTCCCAAAGCAGAATCAATTACTAAGCAATTTTCATTTGGTCTGAACACTCCGTCATCACTCAAACATCACAGTAGCAGCAAGCTTACAACAGGAACTGCAAAAGCAGGAGCATACGTCATCCCGTCATCCCCTCCAGCCTGCAGAGGACCTCACCCTACACACCAGGCAGGGACCAGAGAGGCTTCTTAAGCTACTAAGACAACATCAAGATATGGCCGGTTTGGACAGCTCATGACCTACAGTCCCACTGCTACCACAGGATGTCTTTCTCCACCACATCTGTCGGAGGTTCTCCCTGGCTGGGGTCCTACTGTAGACCAATCAGTTACAATGTTTCTATCTCTTGCTCTACCCTTTGCAACAACTTTGAGGGATCCTCCAGACCCGAGAAATGAAAGCTACGGGACCCAGCTTACTTAGTAAAATGAAGCAAAACTGGGAAAAACAATACTCATTATGCAATTTACAGAGATCCATTACATGAGTCCTGTTCAAGGAAATCTGGAGAGATGTTCTTTGAGATTTACTATGTGGCCAATATTTGCAACATTTCATGTGTGCTCTGAAAGTATTTCCATTTTTTGGAGTCAGTGATGTTGTGAGTCCCAGATACCTAGTGGACCAAGCCTACATCAAAACTCCCAGGACATTTTTTCTAGTCCTGTAGATCCTCATGGTGCTTTCCCATTTCTTCTTACTTAAAACCTGAGGTTTTGCTGTTTTCTATTTTTTAATTAAATCTGATCATTCTCGTCTCCTGACTCCATTCCAGAAGCAGATGTTACCACAGCAAGTCCAAGTCTGCCCTACATGCAGGGAGAGTGACTGTCACCTTGATCAAAATGTTGTGAATGCTTAAATTTAAAGTTTTGTATTAATATCTATTTTCCATGGATGGTGCCTACCTTCACCATTGGGAATTGCACCTGTAATTCTCTTTCCCTCCTTCCCCTCCCCTCTTTTCTTCCCCTCCCCATTTACAAAAGTTTTGTTAATGTTTTGCTCTTTTCCTTTTCTCTACATTTTTTCCCTTTCCTCTCCTCTGCTTTTTGCCCTTCTTATTTGAATATCTTAGTACTTCTCAGTATCTATCCTCCATGCTGCTCCTTGTATACCCTTAGGGTTTCTTCTGCAGGAGAAAAATCCTGATACTTAAACTTGTGTGGCTTATTTATTTCAATTAAGATTATGATCTCAAAGTATAACAATTTATCTAAAAATTACTCCACTTTATCTTTCATTGTGGCAGAATAATACTCCATTACATATGAGTACGACATTTCCTTTCTCCATTCATCTGTTGATGGCATATGGGCTGTTTCCAAGATTTAGCTATTATAAATTTTGCTATTATAAATAAACATGTGCATGTTATGTATCACTTTTGTATAATGCCTTTAAATCTTTCAGGAAGATGCCTAGGATGAAAAAAACCTGAGTCAAATGGATCCCTTAGTTTTAGATTTTCTGAGGAACTTCCATCCTAATTTCCATAGTCGTTGTACCAGTTTACACTCCACTAACAATGGAAAATGGTTCCTTTCTATACACAGCTTTGCTGAACTTTTTCCATAATCTTCAGGTTCAACATTAGGTTATTTATTTGAACTTTCTCTATTTTTCTGATGTGGGACTTCACTTGTATAAATTTCCCCTAGGATCTACATTCATTGCATCCTGTAAGCTCTAATATGTCATATTGGCCTCATTTAATTGTAAAAACTATCTAGTTTCGGGCCGGGGATATAGCTCAATGGTTCCGGCGCCTGTTTTACAAGTGCAAAGGCCCAGGTTCGATCCCCAGTAACCACACAGCAATACTGGGTGTGGAGACTCATGCCCAGCAGCAACCAGTACCACATACCACAGTGCTGGACGTGGTGGCTCACGCCTGTAATCCCAGCACTCAGGAGGCAGAGGCAGGAGGATTGCTGTGATGTGAGTTTGAGGCTGAGCTCAGGGCCAGCCTGAACCACAAAGTGAGACCCTGTCTCAAAAAACCTTAAAAAAAAAAAAACTATCTAGTTTCTTCTTTAATTTCATCTGTGACCCATTGATTGTTGAGGAGGATGTTATTTAATTTTCATATGTTTATGTAGATTTTATTATTCATTTGATCAATCATCTCCAGTGTCATTGCACTACAATCTGATAATATGCATGGGATAATTTCAATTCCTGCACATTTGGTTATGCATGTTCTGTGAGTTATTTTGTGGTCTATTTCGAAGAAAATCTCCTGTGCTTCTGAGAAGAATGTACATTCTCTTGTTGTTAGGTGAAACACTCTGTTCTTATCTACTGAGTCTTTTTGTTCAGAGGTTTGGTTCAGCTCTCATATTTCTGTGAAACATCGCAATGTGTCCTGGTCCCACCTATTCACTGGGTCTAGCACCGTACCACTTCTGGATCTTCCCCAAAGTCAAAATGTCTGTGAAAGGCAAATGTTTTTAATCAATTTGGGACCTCAGGGCAACTATAACAACACAACTACAGACACCCCTGAAAGAGGACTTTCTGAAAGTGCTTCAAATAGTGGCAAGCAAGATGAGGTAAGTGTGTTTGAATAAAGGGAGAGTATTTTCAGGCAGCTTAATGATCATGATTTTGACTGTAATTAATTATTTTTAATTTATGTTAATCTATGTTTTGATCACACCTGGTGTCACTTTTGCTGATGCTCTGTTTTAATTCCTGCTCATCTGGGGTAGCCCTTGTATTCACAAATAAAGACCCACAGTTTGGCAAAGGTTTATTTCATTCACTGTGATGGAGGGTGAATGATGGGCTCTGGCTTTCACTGTGCTCCAGAACCCTTGTTCTGAGCATCTGCATTTCCCACAGGCACTGATGTGCAAGGCTCTGCCCTCACACATCTGGACTTCTCTGACAGACTCATATAGCTCTTCACCCTATTGCCCTGGTGTTTGTCCATGGCAGACATTCTTACTTATTAAGCCTGACTGTATGTAATTTATCATTTCACATTATACCTATCCTGCATACCAGTTCTGAGTAAAAGGTCTGTGTGAAAATGTATGCTATCTTTCCCCAATGAGGGAATATTTATAATATTACTCTATTTCCATTATATTTTAAATAGAGTAGGGTGAGTAATTCACAATCTATGTGAGAGGTCAATAAGGGAGCCAGCCTTCTCCTCTGGTGACCTGAAAAGAAAGCTACTATTCTTCTGTGTCTTTTTCATTATTTATTTCCCTTCCCTTTCCACCCTCTCCCCCCTCCCCTCTCTCTGTCTTTCTCTCTTTGTCTCTGTCTCTCTGTCTCCGTCTGTCTGTCTGTCTATCTATCTATCTATCTATCTATCTGTTTCTGGAATTAAACCCAGGATCTCTGTAATGACTTAAATTGCAGCATTTTCCTTCTCATTTTAATTCTGTGACACAGTATCCCTACATTGCTAAGTTGCCTTCTCTCAGCTCAAAATTTCAAGCCTCCCAAGAGCTGTGGAGCAAGAGCAAGGGTAAGACATAAGGTCCAGCTGAGGTTTCCTTCTACTGGAAGGAAAAAAGACGCACCTGCAGCCCAAAGTATAAATGACCAGCAGAACCCTGGGGAAGAGAAAGCACTTCTGCTGCTGGCCAAGATGGGGTCCACCTGCCACGTCCCATCCCAGCACGGGCCAAGGCTGGGGGGAAGGTGAGGGGCAGGGACCCTCCAGAAGCCGCCTGTCTCTGGCGCTTCCTCCATCCCTGTAGTTTTATGGCTCTGTCCTTGAGGAACAAAACCCAGATGGTAAGCATGATGTCTCCATCCTCAGAGGACTAGATCCAATAGCACAAGGAAAAGAATATGGTCCTGAAAATATTACAGCTGTAAATTCTGTCAGAAATAAGAACAATGTGTTAAGATCACAATCGGGTTTATGAAATCAACAGCTGCTGCCAGGGATAGAAAGAGTGGGTCAAACTGTGTTCAACCTGGTAAAAATAAGTACGTCAAATAGATGATTGAGGCTACAGATGGTTCCTTTACAAATTTTGTCTCCATTCCAATCCCATCGTGCCATTCTCTCAAATTAACCTGTTTTCAAAGTGAAATGAAGGTCAGTACCCTGGAAAATGATAAAATATGTTTTCCAAAACTGTAAATGCAGTATAGGTACTAAAATCAAGTGCAATGTGAAAAAGAATTCAAGTAATTAAATCACCCAAATTTTACCAATATACTATAAACATTTAATGAATAATGCCTTATACAATAAAATTTATTCTGTACCGTTAACATTTTATTGTGGATTGAAAAAAACAGTCTTGTAAATGGGATTTTGGAAAGAAACAATGAGGAGAATTGTCTGTAAGGAAAAAAGCCAATGGAAATAAACTTACAGTGCAAATTTTATATGTGTGTATAACTTTATATTCTCTGGCATGATAAAAATAGTGATAAAAGCCTTTCCATTTCTAACATTTTGGTCTAGTGAGAAAGAACTGTATAGATTCAATCATGCTTAGATAAACTGGCCACAGAACTTCCAAATAATTTTAAACATAATTTCCATGTTAATAATTAATACGGTATTAATTTTTGAACAGATCCTAACGAATCCTATATAGAGAACACTTAGCAGATTTTCATCCCGATGTGCACATTAGACACCCAACTTCTGTTTCACTAGAACCTTCTAACTATTCTTGTCTCTGGAGAGTAATTTCATTTAATTAAAAAAAAATACTAACAATCGCCTGCCTTGTAGTCTTTCTTTTATGAAGTTGGTTTTCCCACCCTATAGGTCCCCTTGACCTCAGACTTTCATGCTGTTTCTTCTCTTTCACTACTCAGGGACATGTACAGCTCATGGACTCTTCTGCCAGCACAAACCTCCTCCAAGGCTTGTACTGTACACATCTCAGTTTTAGCAGATGACACAAGTCATGTGTGTGACCTCTTGTCTATAAGACAGTAGCGTTCCTGATTGGAATAGACACCCAGCTCTACTCATCAGAGAGAATTGCCATTATTTCTGGGGTAAGTAAAAGCTTTAATTCAAGCCAATGAGCTAAAATATCACACCAGTGTTGCTGCCAAGTTTATTATTTTCTTGCTTGAGATTAATTCTCTCAAACTTTCCTTCTGATGAATGCTATTAAGTTCTTCTATCACACAAAAAATGTCATAAGCTTTGTGACAGAACTGTGGACTTCCTTGGATGAGATACACAAGGTCAGATGTGGAATGTTTACGTGCTTAGGATATTGAGCCCATAATAATTACGAGAAAATGCTGTGTGATGGTGACATTTAACCTGCACCCCGATCTTTAAGTGCAGAGGCACAATGTCAACCCTGCAGCAGCCTCACCCCTTCAAGGGGAGTGACAGCTGGGCCTCATTCACATAAGGTTATGTGGTAGGCAGAATGCTGGCCCCCAAAATACTACGTCTTCCGCCTGAATCTGTACACTATATTACCTGGCAGAAGGGAATCAGAGTTCCAGTGTAATTAAGACTGCTCATTATCTGACTCAAAGATGAAGAAATTACCCTGATTTATCTCAGTGCCCCAACATAAAACATAAGCAAATCTCCACAAATATGGTAGCAAGTGTCAGAACAAGAAAAGTGGCCAAAAACTAAGGAGTGTTGGATGATTCTAGAAGCTGTAAAAAAAAACCCTGATTCTTCTTTAAAGTGCTCAGAAAGGCCTACTGACAGAACACCCCAATTTTAGCACATAGGCATCCATTTCAGATCTCTGCACTACAGAAATATAGCATGATCAATGTGCAGACTGTGGTAATTTGTGATCACAACAATGGGTCATTATCAGAGGATGTTTAGGGTTAAGTCCTTCCTCAGATGCAAGCTTACTGTGATGCAGACTTGCTGAATATGACTTAATAGTGATGCTTACAAATAAAATATGAATTTTTCTTTTTAAAAAAAACAAATCTGCAATTAAGATGTGTTGGGAAGAATAAGTATACATCTTGGCTTAAAGAATCCACATTTAAGGGCAATATCTGACAAAAAATAAGTTTTCCATAGGTGAATTTGGAATGAATGAAAAAGATAAAACTATCATTGGTTGTTGTAATTCAGATACATGCCTATAACCCTAATATTTGGAAAGTTAAGGCAGGACATCAAGAGTTCCAGGTTAGCCTGGGTGACACAGCTAATTCAGGGCCAGCATAACCCGTATCATGACCCAAATCTCAAAAAGAAAAAAAAAAAATCAATACACCTAGACGGCATTTGATAATGTACTAACAAGTGCTATTAATGCAACATCAAATATTTAGCAAGCAAACACTTGGTATTAGGCTTAGTTCTAGTGATGAAAATGATATGCTACATGTTCAGAAAGGAACACATTCCTATGACTAGAAAAGCTCACTGCAATTGAGCTGGCTATTAAATTCTGAGCAAATAACAGATCCAAGGAGGGGAGTAGGGAGCATTTCCTTGCAGGGAAACACCTTCAGCAAGTACTCAGACTGAGAGTATGTAACATTGTGTCTGCAGTGAGGGAGAATGCGTGTCTAGGAAGCTCTGGTTCAGTGACTGGTGGACAGACGAGACAACAGAGAGATTATACAGAGGGGTGGAGCCATCAGGATAACTTTTGTATCCTCAGGGCCTGCACCAAGCAGGTACATAGTTTACCCTCTAACTCTTTAGGGATAAAATGCTTTCAAATAGACAGACAGACGGATGGACAGATGGACAGACAGACAGACCACTATATTATATTTTGTCCTCACTAAGAAATAAGCAACTTGTGGGCAAGAATTTCACTTTCGGGCTGGGGAGTTAGCTCAGTGGTTCCGGCGCCTGTCTTGCAAGTGCAAGGACCCGGGTTCGATCCCTGATAACCACATACCATACTGGGCATGGAGACTCACACCCAGCAGCAACCAGTACCACAAACCACAGTGCCAGGCGTGGTGGCTCACGCTTATAATACCAGCATTCGGGAGGCAGAGGCAGGAGGACTGCTGTGACTGATGTGAGTTGGAGGCTGAGCTCAGGGCCAGCCTGAACCACAAAGCGAGACCCTGTCTTGAAAAAGCCTTAAAAAAAAAGAAAAAGAATTTCACTTTCTATTCACTGAAATACCCTCAGAACCTAGAGCGGGGTCCAATATAATATAGACATCTATTAAAGATGCAGTTAAAATAGTGAATGTAGTTCAAAAGGATATGGATTTAAAAAAGAATATAGCTCAACTAAGAGTCTAAGAAACCAAGAGTGTCGAAATAATGCTGATAGCCACCAGCATATCCTCAAGAGACTCGGGTCTTCATTACAAAGCTCCTGAAGGAATCCAGCCATCTCTGAAACTTCTTGGTTTATTCCTCCTCTGAAACACTGGTCTTATTCCCTATTAATTATACTGCATGTTAATACCACCCATTTGCCATTCTGAGAAAAGAGCTTACTTCCTTCCAGAACTATTTCTTGGAATGTAATTTGCACAGCTTCATTGGGTTCTGGAAGCATCCCATTCTACAAGCGAGAATTTTATTCCAACAAACCTAGAGACATGGACAGCTGACGGCTGGCTGGGCACCACACTTCAGGAGGAGTAGGCAAAAGTGCAAGCATATGATAGGCTCAGATAACCACAGAAATGTTGCTTAAGTGGATATATCTGTGATGAAAAATTCCTTGGGGGTGATGGAGAATCATCCTCTGAGGATAAGAGTTACCTGGGGTGTCAGTTTGACTAAGATTTGCACAGCAGATTCATTGCACATAATTGTTGGTGCAGACAACACCACCAATGGATTTTTCCAGAGGGAAGACCCACCCTGGGTGTGGGTGGTACCAACCAATAGGTTTACAGCCGTGATGGAATAAAAAGGGAAAGGAGTTTCACTTCCATTTTTCTAGAAGAGTCCAGCCATTGCCATCACCTTCAGACTTTACACCACAGACTCTGTGGCCTTGCAGCGCACACTCTGGGTCTGTGATGCTGACCTCCACAGGACTCTGCAGTGAGCACCAAACCTTCAACTTCAGGTGGATCCATCCGACCTGCAGTGGCAGAAGTCCCTTTTGTACTCTACCATTGTAAGCCTACCTTGGTATGGTTTACATCTAGGTGTTCCTTGCAAGCCTCATAGGTGGGGCTTCCTTTCTAAATTGTATTTGTGTGTGTGTGCAGTACATAATGTTTGCATTCACGCGTGGGGACTGGCATGTGCACTTAGCACATTTCAGCTCTCTTCTTTTCCCTCCTCCTTCCAAGTCCTCTTTTATTTTACAACATCAGATTTATTTATCTTATAAGATCTTATAAAGTTATTTATCACATGTACATATTAAGTAATAACCAATGAATACATAAAACATGTAAGACAATTACTTC
The DNA here is from genome assembly GCA_004026965.1 of Petromus typicus. Lineage (NCBI taxonomy): Eukaryota > Metazoa > Chordata > Mammalia > Rodentia > Petromuridae > Petromus > Petromus typicus. The sequence goes on from PVIR01004519.1 coordinate 30,282, forward strand.
AAGATATATAGTTTTTCATATAAGATAAACTACGCAAAATCGAAGCTTGTGTGCCTAAGTTACTTCATTTAACATTATCGACTCAAGGTGTATGAATTTCCCTGCAAATGACTCAAATATATTCTTTTTTAAGACAGAGTACTATTTCATTGCAAAATAGAAAGCAAATCTTCAAAGAGGAAGAGGAACTTAGGAGGGGAGGCAGGGAAAAAGAAAGAAAGCAAAGAAAAAAAATCATTCAGGACAAATTCTCCATGATAAATGTGACCATGAGTTCTACCTAAAATGTACCACTCAATTCAATAATTTTTTTATTGTATGCATTTGGCAGTGCGTCTCATGTGAAAGTAATTGAGATGAAGAGTCACAATACAGAGATCTTGGGGTCCAGCAAAAGCCATGCCACATAAGCAGTAGTTACTATTGCTCACTCTACTGACATTTGTAGGTAAATAAACTCAGGAGAAGAGTGGGGACAGTGCTTCCCAGAAGGATAATTCTTTGAGAGTAGCTCGATAAAACAGAAGCCCAGTTCCACTTGAGGCCCAACCCTGCCAGAGTGCTAGATACCAAAGAAAAGAAGCTTCAGCCAAAGTTACCTCTTCAAGGGCACAACCCATAGCCTATGATGAAGTGGTGGGGAATGAACAGACAAGGTGTCTTGCCCCAGTGAGGCACAAATGTGAAGGGGCATCCTAATTCGGGAGCTTCAGAAAGGACTACTGCATGACAGTACCGCGTCTCACCACATTCCCCAGCTGGGGATGCTTCTTGTCCTACAACTGGTGTTTTAAAAATCACTCCTTAAAAACCTAAAAATCTTGATCTTTGGTAAAGACATTAGCAGAAGTAGAGAAGCTCTGCAAACTCTGACTAAACACTGGCAGGGCTAACAAAGTGAATAACTTTTATGAGAGGTTTGAGAGAGGTACAATGACACTAGGAAAATGAATTATGAAGGTACTATTTTATTATTTCACACCAATCATAAAAAAATAAATTTTTGGAAATGTCCAAGCTGTTAACAATTTTACATCATAGGTATATTTATAAAATTACCTTATATTTCACACAGGATTAACTCCTACTCCATCCAACAATACAGCAGTAGTTTTCAGTATCCAGATCTATGTATTATCTTGAGTCTAAGAAAATATTGACAGCTTTGACTTTGATATTTATCATTCATTCGACTTTTATTAAGGACTCTGCCAGAAATATACTTTTAAAGCACCACTAAAGTTCAAGAAATCCACACATAAGACTTTTCACAGAGGCCGGAAATTTTATAAATGTCCAAAAAGTATGAAAATTGGCTTTTGTACAGATTCAATTCTATTTTCCACTCAATTGGAGGTATCTATCAAAATAGGGCACTCAGCTCCGACTTTGAATTCAGGTTACTTCTTTTCAGGTGAATGCACAAGGCCTGGAAGTTTTTATTTAGGACCGAGTGTTCTGCATAGAACTCCATTGACTCGGATTTAGTGAGGGTGTCATTCCTTCCTACTCAGGTGAAAAGATTTCAAGAAATAGTTATTATTCTTGTCTGTGTTTGTCACATAAATGCTACAATGTAAGTGACTCAACTCTCTTTCCAAATCATAAATTTTGTGAAAAAAAGTGTACTCAAGCTAGTAATAGCTTCAATGCCTAGGAGCTTATGATGTATCAATGATTAAGAATTATGTATGACTATCTTTAATTAGCTTAATGCTCAGGAGCTGTAGTGACCAAATTCTTAACCAGATAACCAAAAAATAGGGTGAAAGTAGTCAAGTTTCAAGCCCAAAGAATTGAAACTGGATTCTTAAAACAAAACAAAACTGGTTAGACAAATCCTGAGAGGTTGACCTATTTTGCTCATTACAAATACTTTTTTCTAACCTATTCTTTAGAGAAGAGAAGGCCAGTGAGTGAATTCTAGAAAGTCAGTAAGTAATTATGAAGAGATTCTTCAAGACTGTCTGGCTCAGAAATTTCATTTGGTTACACAGAATGGAAACCCAATCAGTAAGATGGGGACTCATTCAATCCATATTGGGATCTACTCCATCATCAGAGGATTACTGTATAATCCACTGAAAGATAAAAGAGAACTCCATCCCTTGTCACAGATGAAATATCTGTCCTTATCTGGCCTCACAGAACAGAAAATAACATAAGAAGCTCATAGTTAGAGTGGCTTACACAGACTTGAAAGGAACACGTTCTGTGATCAAAGAAGAAAAAAGTCAGGTCAAACTTTTACAAACACGAAGCCTCCAGACTTTTGAACTCAGGATAATTGGCTTAGAGTTCAGACCTTGATAGGAAATTAAAACCTGAAGATGATAGGATTTCATCATGGAGAATAAAAACCAAGAATTCCTAAAGGAATTAGCAAGACTAGACCTGAGAAAATACTACCTATGTTCATTACTCAAAACCAAAAAACTAAATTATTTATTGCTAAAAAGACAAAGGTCAAATACTGCATGATAGTGTGGGCTGAATTCTGTCTTAATGAAGACATTTAGATATCATCTTCGAGTTGAATCTTCTACATCCTAAGCACAGTTACTGTGTAGGCCAAAGTCCTGCTTTCTTCTTTTTAAAATTTGAGACAGGGTCTTGCTTTTGTAGTTCAGGCTGGCCCTAATCTCAGCCTTGAATTCACAGCAATCCTCCTGTTACTGCCTCTCAAATGCTGGGATTACAGGTGTGAGCCACCACAACCTGCACTATGGTATGTGGTTCTGATTGCTGGAGGGCGTGAGTCTCCATGCTGGAGGGCATTGTTGTACATGGTTACTGGGAATGGAACCCAGGTCCTTGCACTTGCAAGGCAGGTGCTGGAATCACTGAGCTAAATCCCCTGCCCAAATCCTGCATTATTAATTCAGTGAGGGCATTTGAACATTGTGAAAAGAAAGATGAATGGTTATGAAATTTTTTTTTAAAAAACAAAACAAACAAACAAAAAAACCCAAGAAATCTGAGGTGAGGTAAAGTCAGGTTGCAGCTTCCTGAAAGTCGCCAGGTACTATTTAAAAAGCTATTCATGTTGCCACACAGACTCCACATTAATTATCAGCAAGCATCATTTATCCAGCCATCAAATCCATCATTAATGCTACAGGGAGTCATCAGAGTGATGAGGAAGACATGTCAGAAACTTGGGAGCACTTTTAATGTGCAAAAAATACAAGTGACTTTATTACTATTTCAGCGTAAACTCTTTAAATAATTCATTTTAAAGGAAAATTTTCACCATAAATTGAGTAATAATTTCTTCAACTGGGCATTGAGAAAAATGAATCAATCAACAGAACAGTTTGCTATTGCTAATCTCTGACAGAATGACATATTGAGCTGTATTTAAAGCACAGTGTACCATTTATAAAACAGGATTTATGTATAATTTGTTATGTTCTGACAAAACAAATGCCTGTAGAATGCGTAAGGAAATAATTCCCGCCGTCCTTTGGGATCAGTTAGCTGACGAAAGAAACTATTCACATTGGCATGAATGAGGCCATCTTACTATAATTATGTCTCTGAATGTCACTGAACCAGAGATGCTGACCAACTTTTCAACCTTCACTCTCGTTCCACAGCACTATCATTGCACATCTCTGCTTTTAATCCCTTCCTCTTGTGGACTTAATGTCTCTTTGCTCTTTTATATTGGCTAAAGTGTAACACCTATAGCTGTAGGATGAAACCCATAAAAGTCTTTAAACAGGAACATGTCAGACCATTTGTGGGCGGGGCCTAAAAAAGGTAGGCTAATTAGTCACAGCTAGGTAAAAGAAACAAGAAACAAGGAAGTGGCAAAAAATCCACTCTGTACCCTAAAATAGAGGACTACTCATTTGTCTGAGTCAAAGACAGAGTAGCAGTGCTATCCAGGAGTGTTCATACTAACAGATTGAGGTCAAAGGTACTGTCACACCCAGCCAGAGCAGGTCGTAGACACATGAGCAGCACATGAGCAGAAGTCTCCTGAGGTGCCAGGGGCCACACTGTGGCCACTAGACCATCTGCATGTCTGGTCCTCCTAAATGGGAAGGAGCTTTGTCTGAAGGAATTAAGGGATGCTGAAGATGAGTCCAGGTACTATGATCAGAGGCTGTGTAGCGTCCACTAGGAAGTGTTTTACCACTTTAGCAGCTGGTATGGACACACCTGTTCATTTTCTCTGAATATCAACCCTCTTGAAAAGTGTGATCAGTGACAGTCAAGCCACAACGTCTACATGAAAAGATAGCAGGACTTAGGAGCTGCTAAAATACTTGTGGGAGGGGACGTATAAGAAATGTGCTGTCCATAATGGGGATTTGTACCAGTATAAGACACAACTTAATTCTCATTTTGGAGTGCAATCATGGTGCGTATATGTAATGTACCAATAAAGATTAAAAATTTTTTTTTTTAAATGTGCTGTCAGCAGTAGTCCTCGTTGAGTCTGAACCAGGAGAGAGGGCCTCAACCCAGGTTACCATATAAGTAGACTTCCTATCTACAGGGCAACAAGATCCCTACCCACTGGTCAGGCCTGGAAAAATAGGACAGAGTGAGTCAGAGGCATTTGGCTTTGAGGCATCTAGTTCCAGATCTCACAGTATGATTAATGTGAAGGGCCATTAAGTATGTGGCTCAGAATGAATTAAACATGCCCTGTCTATCTATAGATGGCTCAGGAATCTAGAGTCTGGCTGAAGGCCTCTAACATGAGATCAATATGCTTGGCGATGAGAGGCTAATGGAAGTAGGAGCTGAGACATGGTTTGAGTAGTTTCCCTCAGCCTGGTAACTTTATCAAGCATTTTTTAAATGACATGTATCTGCTATATCCCTAAAGATTTGTAATGTCTCCTCCATATCATAAATTATCAAAAAAAGAAAATCATAATATTATATATGCTGAAAGATTGTTTTGAGTCTTAAATGTGACTAATATAAATGTTTTAGCCAGATGCATAGCAAATACTCAGTAAATGTCATGCAATATAGAAAATAAATATACACTTTTGTCTAGATGTCTAGTAGAGAGATTATGTGTGTGTATGTGAGTCTGAAAATTTCTTGAATGGTCATTTTTACAGTAGAAAAATTCTATGAAATTTTACTTGATTTAGCAAAAAAAAAAAAATAGGAAGCTAACACACTTGGTGAAATATGCACACATCGGCAATACGACAATCCCTAATTGAGTAATTCCTAGGCTCGATGCCTTTGCATTATGCGGCCTACATACATTAAACCTAGTGAAACTGTCGGTATCACTAATTCTGGAGATAACGTGTGCACCACTGCATGTCATTCAAGTGACAAACAATTGGCAGGTAGCTTTTATAATAGCAAGATGGATTCTTGTACGGTTTGTGTTGATTGCTTATGTCAGTCCTTTTGAAATTTAACAGCAGTCATAATTAGAGCTGTAAATCTCTTCTAACTATAATTAGATTACTATTTATACCCGTTGTCATTCTTTTAAACAGCCTGAGACACTACTGTGGAATGAGACTAGAAGGGAAGGTGATATGGTCTCCTTAAAACAATAATCACTTTTCAAAACTTACCTGAATGAAACTTGGTGAGTTTAATTATAAAGTCCTAAGGAAATTATTTCAGATAAGTGACTGCATGAAATTTCATGCATTCCCCTAAGGACCAAACCTGGTGATGCAGGGGTCGCTCCAGGAAGAACTTGTAGCAATGGTTACAATATCTCCCTGTGCACAGGAGAGAAAAATGAGAACAAAAAGTGTACATTATAGAAGTGTGACTTCTGCATTTTGCAGCCCATTAAATATCAACTCTTCCTTAAAGTATCTCTTTGCTGACTGTAACCCAGTGAGACTATAGAGTAATGGAGGAAATGTACTGCTCAATTAGGATGTGGCAAGGTTGCTGAAGGCAAGAGTAGACTCCTGCACTTTTACCCTCCTCTCCTCAACCTTCTTTCAAAGTCTCTAAATAAATTAAATACCTCCATGGTTTCACACTCAGGGACTTTATAATGCCCAGTGGCAATATTCTGACTCTGGACCAGTAATCAAATACATGTAATCTGACACCTAAGACATAATGTAAGAGGCCCTCGCCCTGCTCCTTGGTTAAAGACTTACAAAGTCCAGTTTATCAATAAATGGGGCCAATTAGAATCATGAGGTGATGAGATCAAGATTTGTTCATCAAGCAATAGTGAATCAAAAAGGTGAATGTAATACACTGAACACGGGAAGAAGAGACGATCCTTTTTGTACGGGCACTGTTAGGTGCCAAATAGCAACAGTAAAAAAGTAAACCATAAAATTACCAAAAGAAAACTTAAGTTATTTCTAATAATATAATCTAGGATAATGAAGGGCCTAAGATACAAGGGAAAAGAATCAAGCTGTATGTATAAAAACGCTGTGGTCTATCAGTGACAAACACAATATATATTTTGTGATTTTTTTTTGTATGTATAAACATACACATGTATATATATTTTACATTTTAGAACCAAATATTATGCAAAAAATTCTCACAAATGAGCAAATACCAATAACCAAAAATGACCCAAATATAATTAATTCATAGCAAAAGAAATTCAAGAAGATGATAAACAGAAAACAATGAATCAATCTCCATTTCTGCAATTAAATAACTGGAAGATTATACTGCAATCTACTGTATTTCAAGTATTTTGAAGGTTTATTCTTAATGACTGAGTAGACCAGCACAAGTTCTTACTAAGTAAAATTTCTTAGGAAATCAATGAATCATAGTTATTAAATTTAAAAATAAACCTACTTTTGACCTAGAAATCCCAATTTTAAAATATTTTCTATAGAAATTAGCACAAGATCGAAAAGTTATACTGAAGTACAAAAATGCTGATTTGAGCATTGTATATGGCAGCTTCTGTCACCCTAGTATGCTCTTGTCATTAAAAGTTATAAGAGTATTTGAGGACTGGTAAAATAATTATGTACCTCCATATAATGAAATACTCTTATTAAAAATACTAAATCAGATATAAATGTGTTGATATGAGAAAATGTAGTTACGATATGTTTACTGAGGAAGCATATCACATGAATATATACAATGTGTATGTATATTAAACCCCAATTATTATACAGGAAATATATATAAACACATGAATGTTTTCCAGGAAAGACAAAATCCATAAATTGTTATATAGAGAAAATGGAATTTGGGAAGAGCCGGATTCTTATATTAACATCATATACTTTTCTATGTTGTTTTAGACTTCTAATTTATATTTTTACTAATTTCTTTAAGCTTATAATAAAAACAAAATTTTCAAGCATCATTGATTTAGAAAATATTGGTAATCTCAGAAGGGAATTTGAGTTTCTCAACAAACTTCCAACCCTAGAATTCACACTTGCTATGGATAATGGATTGAAATTAAAGTGCTGCTATTCTTTCAGAAAGAGAAAATATGAAACCCTCACTCCTTAACTCAATGTGCATAGACACACATGCACAACTTGACAGTAGCCAGGAAGTCTGTTTCTCCCTTTCAACGGGCCAAAATATAACCTGTAGTTCTTTTGTGCAAAACTTTCACATGAAATGTGGCTTCCTGCCATGTTAGCACAGTAATTGACCAGAGAACAAATATTTACCAACACCTTTCAGAAGGACACATTTTTCTTTTCTTTGGAAACAGAGGATTCAAATAATTTCAAAATTAAATGTTATGATTAAAATTCTGGTTGGTGTAACAGATGACTAAAGAAAAAAATTCTCTATCTCTCTACCAATGGTAATGGACGATCCACCACCTCTTCCAGTGTGACACAAGAAAAAGGGTCCTGAATGTGGAACTCAACAGCTGGGATGTTCATTCTCTTTGTCTATGCAGCTTAATCAAGTCATTTAAACTCTCTAAGCCTCAGCTTGTGAATAATAACTTCCCAAATAATTACTTCTGCTTACTAGTAATCTTATATGAAAAATTGATTTAAATACTCTAAGAATGCTATTCTTCCTTTTATTGACTAGACATCTTCAGAAAATCAGAAAATGGATGCCCAGAATTGGGGTCTGTATGAGTTTGACATATATATGATACATATGTATATGATATATATCATATGATACATCATATATATGACATATCATATATATCATATATATGATACTATATTAAAATCACCAACAAAAAATATCAGTTAAAGTAGTCCTTTTATTCAATAATGAATATCTAATTGTATTTACCACTTATCTATCTTTCAAGTAAAAGTCAAGGCTGCCTAAAATAAAAGATATATATGTAGTAAAATTAAAAACCACAGTTGAGGTATAGGTATAGAAAAAAGAATAATTATATTAGAAAATGTGTACTAAGGTGTCACATGATAAAGTGATATGCTTCTTTAACCCAGTGATTCTTAAATAATACAATGAGAAAGTTATGGATTTATTCCATTGGGTTTCCAATAAATTTGGTCACAGTAAACATGAATTTAGCATTCATCTTTTTGTCTAGATGATAAACATTAAAATTTGTCTAAGTAAATTGCAGGCCCCATATTTCAAGTTAAGGCAACTACTTATATTAAAGGCCTGCTTTATGGAGAGAATGGAATATGGAATTTTTAGTCTTAGACTTGCATTGATTCTGAATAAAGATGTCACACATGGATGGCTAAAGTATTTGGATTTGCTATACTTAGCTTCTCAGAACGACTCATCAATACAGCCATTAGCTGTGAGAAGTATTTAGTGTAATTAATTATTAATAACAAAGCATCAAAGTCTTTGAATGACATGTTTGGTACGATATAAACTACAACAATAGTAAGAACATGAAGTATTTTATTTTTGTTATCATGCATTTGTATATGCAACTTTTCTTAACTACAAAAAAAATGTGAGAGAGTACAGAAGGAACACTGAAAATTTTATATCAGAAAGTGTTGCATAAGCAAATGTTATTCAACTTATGTGTTATGCTTGAAGAGAAATAGTAAATCATATAAACTGCTTCAAGACATTATCTTCTTCAAACAAGTATCATATGAAATGGCCTCAACATCTGACAGGGTTTGTTTCAAACCAATTCCATGAGAAGAATGCGCACCACATCTTACTTCTGTTCATTTTATTCGTTCAGTTCAAAGACATGTATATAAACGAGTCCCCCATTTTGCACGAAAAGTATGTTCTTGGAAATGATGTCACTACTGCAGTATTTGCTTTTCCAATAAATACCATAAATCAAGTGGTTGATATACAACAGAAATTTGTTTCTCCCAAGTTTTGGAAGCTACAAAGTCTAAAAAGCTGAAACTGGCAGGTTTAGTGCCCGCTGAAGATCTGAATTTTGATTGCTAGAACCTTTTCATTGTATCGTTGTGTAGAAGGAGGAGGAAGAGCGCCATTTAGGGATCTCTCTGTCTATGTGTACATATACACGCAAGGAGGCCAATTTAATGATCTGATTGATTTCCGAGGGTTCTACATCTAATACCACTGGTTCTACATCTAATACTACTGGTTTTCAACGTATGGAGCTGGGGTCACATAAACACTTAGACACAGTGCTACCTAGTCACCCATTCTCCGTGCTGTCAGGGATAGTTCCTAGATTCTCTCAACTAGAGATTCTCTCAAGTATAGTTCATAAGTGGTTGTCAGATCCTCCCAGTTACACAAGTAAAATACTGTGTCATAGAAGAGAACTTCTACCAATTTCTTATTTCCTACTGGTCCTTCACATCACATGACAATCCAGCTCTTGAAAGTGTCTCGAGGTACCATGATACTTGCATTTTAACAGATAAAACACCAATCTTCTTCGGTCAGATCCAGGCCTATCATTTTGTCAAGCTGTATGGATCAAATCTGATTTTCTGAACACAAATAAACCAAATGCACTGCATTTAATGGAGAAAATTATGGACAGTATTGACTGACTGACAACAGACAACTGAAATCCAGGATCACTGTGTTTGTGATGTCAGAAATTCATATGATACAATGGACATCTGTATGCCTGCATGTTTATATATTCTACATGAAATGCACATTTCTTATCCGTATATATGTACTTTGTCAGGAAGAAATGCTTTTGATATACACTTTGTGTATAGTATTGCTACAGGCTACCTTTTGGTAATATACAAAGAACTTTGTAACCATAACTAAAGAATTAATTCATTTTGACATTTTTGAATGAAATATATAAAGACAGTAAACAGTCAATTTAAGCATTTATCACAAACCAAAAACAGAAAGCAGATGATTCTAAGTCACAACGAATTTTACTGCAATCTGTAAATTCTATAGATTCTCTTCAGAATATCACAGGAATCTGCTCGACTTCCTCTCCCACTGCAGACACATCAGCACCGCCCTTTCTTAGAGTCCATTGGACACATCTTAACTGGCCCTGTGTGACCTTCTACTGCCTTTCTCTGATCCAGTCTCAGAGGGAAGCTCATCGACTAGGAAGCAGGAATGAAAATGTTATGTTCCTATTTAGAATTTTTTTAAATATGATTTGAAACCAATTTAAAGACATTACCCTGGCCCATAAAGATCTCCCCAAACTAAGTGTTCCTCATCTCTTTGAAAAAGTGTCACCTCTTTCCTTTTGGATAGCAAAAATAATGTTCAAATTTAGAAAAACCAAAACTTACTTCCCTCTCAGAAAAGGAAAAATTTATCAATCTATACCTTAATAAAAACATTATGGGAGAAATTAGCTATATAAAGAACTACATACATGTATTTTTAATGTTCTAGTATTTTAATAGTATTTGATTTTCCCTAAAGGACGCTCTTGGACAAGCCCTATTTTTGTGGGTCTGTTGAGTTTTGATCACTCCAAGTAAAACAGTCATGCCTGTGTTTCCTTATCACTCTTTTTTTAAAGGCCTTGTTCTTTTACATATTGTGATATTTAATGTGTTTGTAAAAAGCAAGTGAAATATTACTTATGAGTAATATCTTGTTTCAAGGTTGTTGAGCCAATGACATTTAATATAGCAAATTTTAGTCATTCTTTAGTAGCCTAATTGTTTTCACAATACTAGAAAGCTAATTTCTTAACAGTTAATGATTTCCCCCACAATTACTAGTCTTAGTAAAGTAATAATGTGATAATCAGCAAGTATTTTACTGGCTTGAATCCACTATGTCTTTGAGACTCAAAATTTTGGAAAAAATATTAAACTAGAAAATAATAACCAAAAAAAATCTCACATAGTTTGACCAAATTCTGTAGGCAAGGGAGGAGAGAAACTTTTTTAAATATCCAAAGAAATCAAGACGTTGGATACATGTGCAATAGCTCTTAGCAAACAGTTTTTGATGAGTTAAGTAGAAATGAATCAGAAACACATGAACCAAATTTCCTCAAAGAGCATATAAGTTTAAAATGGAAACAGCAGTCCCTTTCAGAAAAATATATTATGGTTTCTACCACAACCCAAACGTTTATATAATAGCTTGAGCTATTTCACAATCTGTTAAGTACTCCTGCATCGAGATCCATCCAGTCCAATGCATTTTTTTTTCAGTAAATAAGGGTTTCAGAATCACTCAGACTTAGGTTAGTACAAAAAATTTCTTATTTCTTAGAAGAAATTCTCAATCTCAGGTATGCAAAAGACCTTTGGTATTTCTAATATATAAATTACTAGACATTATTGTTAGATATTATAGAGAATGAATGTTCATTGATTCTAAAAGGGTAATAAATACACACATTTCCCAGCACTTACCAGAAACAGATGAACCTTCACAGGAGATGGATAAACATCTCCTATGCTAAAACCTTGAATGGTGAGAAACTCACACTGAAAAGAAAAAATAAGGATGATTTGATACAGCACCAGGTTTCAGAGTTTGTTCAAGTGTCTGAATTTGAAGTAAGTGTAAATGTTGACTATCTACACTGAGACTAGGAAGAAAATTTTTAGTAGGTTTAGATTTTTTTTAATGCAAAACACTGTCACAAAGAAAAAGTTGCCAAAGTTCTTTTGAAAACTATAATCTCTTTCCTCTTAAGGTTAAATTCCCTTGAGTTCTCCAAAAATTTTGGTAACTATGAAAGCCTATAGAATATAGGATCAGACGAATCTGGAAGTCCTAACTTGTGCTGAACTCGATTTTGTTGTGGTATATTTTTACAAGACGGTTTGATTTGATTTACTAACATGTTATTGAGAACTTTTGTGCCTAGATTCATGAGAGTTACTGGTTTGTATTTTTAACCATTATGGTAATGTTGTCACCAAAGACTGAGTTAGGAAGTCTTTCCTTTGCTTCTATCTGCTAAAAGGAGAATTTTAAAGGATTTATATCACTTTTTCCTGAAACATTTGGCAAAATTCTAGAATGAACTTCCTATTTGAATTGCTAATAATTCAATTTCTTTAACAGAAAAGTCTATTCAGATTTCCTCTTTCTTGTATAAATTTTTATAAATTCTATCTTTCATGTATTCTATTTTACTTATTCTATGAAATTTGTAGACAGTGTTATTCATAATATTTCCTTATTATTCTGATGTCTCTAAGATCTGTAGAAATGTCACTTCTTGCATTTGTGATGGTAATTTGTGTTTTTTCTCTTTTTTCTTAGGTTGGCTACAGGCTCAGACTTTTGCTTCTTTTGAAATAACCAGGTTTTGATTTTGTGATTTTCTCTGATTACCTATTTTCACTTCTGCTGATTTTTGTTCTAATGTAACTTAGTTCTTTTATTCTTGTTACTTTGTATCTAATTTGCTTTCCTTTTTCTAGCCAGAAAGCTAGATTACTGATTATAGGTCTCTTTAATTCAGTGCTATAAATTTCTTCTTATGTACTGTTCCCACACCTCTTATAAATTCCGATAAATTATATTTTCATTTTAACACTTCAAAATAATTTTAAATTCCTTGCAACACTTCTTCTTGACCCATATATTATTTACAAGAATATTTTTAAATTGCTGAGATTTAAGTTTGGGATTTTCCAGCTATCCTTCCATTATCAATTTCCAGCTGAATTTCATTGTTATCTGAGGGCAGTTACTATATGATCTCTATGCTGTAAAGTTCCATAGGTTTACAGCATGGAATGTAGTCTGTCTTGGTCTGTGTCTTCTGTCAACTCAAAAGGAAAATGCATTCTCTTGCCGTCGGATGAAATAATCTATCAATATAAATTATGTCTTCTTGGAAGGGAAAGACATTGAGTTCAAATATATCCTTATTGATCTTTTGCCTACTAGTTCTGTCAATTCCCAGTGAAGAGGACTGCTGACTCTCTAACTGTAATAGTTGTTTCACCCATTTCTCCTTGTAGTTCTTGACTAACATACGTCATGTACCTTTTAGCTCATTAGTAAGAAAAAAATTGCCTCGTGCATTTCAATGCTGTATCGATAGGTGCAGACACAAATTATTCTTGTTTCTTTTTGGAGAATTACATAAGTAGTTCATTAGTGATTCCTCCTTATCACGATCATTTTATTTGCTCTGAAGTCTGCTTCAGAGCAAGTCTATCTGGAATTAACATAATAATACCACTTTTTCTTAATTAGTGTTAGCATCATATATCTTTCTCAGTCCACCTAATTTTAATCTACATTTCTTAAATTTAAACGGAGTTTTCTAAAAAAAAAGTGTAGGTGGCTCTTGGCATTTGACCACTCATCTAATCTCTGGCTTTTAATTAGTGCATGTAGACCATTAGTGTTCAAAGTAATACATCAGTGTCAACCGTATTTGTTACTATTTTCTATGTTGAACATATGAATGTGTATATATATGTGTATGTAAGAACTGCTATTATTTCTTGTAAACAAATTATTATCTCTAAGATCAGCTAAGAAAGAGAAAAATAAATTATGTTGTTTTATCTTTGTTCCTCTCTTCAGTGCTATTCCTTTATGTAGAAGCAATCTTCTGACCTACCTCCTTTTTTATTTTCCCTGAAAAACTTTAAACATTACTTGCCAGTCTACAGTCAACTAATTCCTACATTTTTTTTTTTGCTTGTCTGCAAATTTTCTATTTCTTCTTTATTGTTGAATGATAATTTTACAGGGTAAAATTTTCTTAATTGGTGGGTATTTTGCTTCTCAATACTTAAAATAGTTCCCTTCCTTCTATTTTTGTTTTATTACCTTCTGAGAAGTTCTGCATAATTCTTATCATTGATACTCTGGTAAAACACCTTTGCTCCTCAGGCTTCCATGGCCTATTTCTTTTTCTTTTTTCTTTTCTTTTCTTTTTTTTTTTTTTTTAGGTTTTTTGAGACAGGGTCTCGCTTTGTGGTTCAGGCTGGCCCTGAGCTCAGCCTCAAACTCACATCACAGCAATCCTCCTGCCTCTGCCTCCTGAGTGCCAGGATTACAGGCGTGAGTCTCCACTCCCAGTATTGTATGTGGTTACCAGGGATGGAACCCAGGTCCTTGCGCTTGCAAGACAGGCGCCGGAACCACTGAGATAACTCCCCAGCCCTCCATGGCCTATTTCACTGACCTTCATTTATCAGTAATTTGAACATGTTTAACATCAATAGTTTATTTTTTTTTTCCCCTGCATGTTGCTCCCTGTTATTTTTGTATCTGTAGTTCTTCAGTTCCTGATGCTAATTTAGGGACACCTTCCACAATCTATTGAATTACTAAAGAACTACTTATATAATTCTCCAAGGAAAACAAGAATTATTTTTGTCTGCACCCATTAGTACAGCATTGAAATGCATGAGGCACTTGTTTCTTACTAATTAGCTCTCTGACTTCAATTTAGGGAAATTATCAGTCATTATGTTTTTGATTTTTTTTTTCTGGGAGGGAGGATACAAGGTCTTGCTCTGTAGTGCACGTTGGCCTTGAACATACAGAGATCCTCCTGCTTCAGCCTCCTGAGTGGTAGGATCACAGGTGTGCACCACCATACCCAACTATGTCATTATTTTTTGAACTGTTTATTTTGCTTCTTTCATTATTTGTTTTCCTTCTGATGTTCCTATTTCATTACACTATATCTTTTGTAATAGTCCCTATGGGTCTTATCTATTCTGTTCTGATTTTTAATTTTCTGAATCTCTAATTTTGAATTTTCAAGTTTTCTATTGAGACATCCTCAAGCCGAGAGATTCTTTCCTTAGCTCTGTCCACCCTACTAATAAGCCAATCAAAAGCATTCTGGATTTTGTTTGCTGTTTTTGATGTCTAGTATTTTATATTTTTTCTTAGAATTCCCATTTATTTGCTTAGCAAATATTTTTGCATGTTATATACTTTAATTATTAGACTTCTTAGCATCTTAATATAATTTTTTTAAATTCAGTCTCTTACAATTGCAGTATACCTGCCATATACTAGGCTAATTCTGATGGTTGCTTTTGACATTTAGTATGCAATAATTCTATCTTGAGACCCAACCACGAGGTACTGGGCCAAACTGTATAAACAGACATTTATGATGGAGTGGAGAGGTGGGAGTACAGAATAAGCATTCTACAGTCTTAGAATCACACCTGTCTTTGAGAACTTGCTTCTCTCATGAACTTCTAGTCCCCCATCTCACAAATTCAAGTGGAATAGAGGACCAGAGTGTGATGATATTGAGTATTTCCCTCCCCACTAGATCCACCAGGCTGTGATAACTCAGTTGGGTCTGGTTGACTAGTTTCTCCTGAGAGCAGGCCTTGCCAAGAGCAGGACACTCTAGTGTAGAATATTTCACAGCGCCTTCATCCCCCCCCTCCCCCAATGAAAGCAATAAGGAAATTTTCTCAGACATTGGTTGTGAGAACAAAGCTTTGCTCCCAGAAGTTTTAAGATAGTACAGAGGCCTTCTTATGACAGAATTCCCCCGGAGTTTCTGACTTTCAGAGTTGTCTTGTTGAGCTTCTGGGGATGCAAACTTGTTGGTTCCAAATTTCCTATCCCATTATGGGTTGTGGTGGTTTTCAAACCTGGTAAATTATTATTCTCTGAATCTGCCTCTTGCTCTCTCCAAATATGTGTTGAGAGGAGTGTAGATTTCTACCATGACTTCTCTTTCAGATCTAAAGACAGTTATTGCTTTTTTCCAATTTGTCCTACTTTGTACACATTGTTGGGATAGAGTAGTAACTTCCAAGTTTTTTTTTTTTCCAGGATTTTTAAATTTTAAATGTTAGGTTCCACACTCATTTCCCCCAGGATAACTGGACCCAGGCAGCTGAGATATAAACAAAAGCAGAAATAAGGTTTTGAGAGACAGCAACTTTGTCCTTCAGAAGCCTACCATATGCCTGTTTTCCCAAATATAACATTTTTGTGACTACAGCACCAAATTATTTTTCTTTAGTTATATTATTTACCTTCAACTACTTTGAGATTTATTTCAAATGTTATGAGGAATGGACATCAAATTGGCCTTTGTTTTGTGTCAGTAAATTAACAAAAGAAATAAAGAGACATTCCACTGCTACAGTAGGGACCTATGATTGAAAATGTCACCATATGTTAACACCCAAGTTACTTATGAACCTATCTGCTTGACTAAATGTCAGCTGTTGATCAACTGTGTCAATGCCAGGCAAAGAACCATGTCCATTTCTGTTTCTGACTCAAGCGCATATGGGAAAAATAAAAGCTTCTGAGCAAATACATTGTTCTAACTTTCCCAATTATCCTGCCAGTGAGGGCCATAAAACAACTTCTCGAGTTACTGATACATCAGACTCAGATGCTCTGTGGGATCTCGGTTCTTTTAATAGTCCTTCTCAAAGTTATGTGTTTATTCCTTCTAAAGAATGCTTGACGCTGGATCTTAGCTTTCACGTGGCCTCTAGATGAGGCTCCAGTGCTTTAAAGCAGGTGGAAGTTCGCACCCTTTTATGTTAGCATGGCTTTGGCACCAGCTCCACATGATTATTTAGCTTTAAAAAGTCAGTCCTAGCTGTTAGCAGGGGTAAATCTCATTATTGAACAACTTCTCTTTAAGAATCTGCTGGACAATGAATATTTCAGTAGAGTGTTAGTGGCCCTTTCTTTCCATCTTGATGACTGATTAGCTGAGGGCTCCCATTAAAATATAATTATGGTGACTATAAAATTTGGTAGTTGTTGCATCAAAAGTAAAAACAGCGCCTGTCTTACAGTGGTTCAAGTGAAGAGTTCTGGCTGTAGGTTGGCAGGAAAGCAAGACGCATTCAGCTGAAACTCTCTGGAATTTTGAATTGGGTGGGGACTCCAACCTTAGCTCCCAATCAACAATCTGATCACCAAGGAAAACATCACAATGTGTTGTACTACAAGGTGCTCAGATGCACTAAACTCATATTCAACTCATTGATATTTTCAAAGCACCATGGCTTGACCAGAATGGAAACCCATCCTGAAATAAGATTTTGTTCTTCAAAATGTAGAAGTAGAGTTCCACTGAAGTTAATGGCAATCTAAGAAAATGGATGATAGTGCACTGAATGTGATATAGAAACCAAAGTGAGCTCCCGCGTGTGACAAAAACCAGCCGAGAAAAGGAGATACCGTGCCACGGTGCCAACACAAGCAGTTCACCTCTTAAAAGCTCAGGGAGGATTATTAAAATATATTACATAATGATAGCAATGGGTCATTTGGACTATTTATACTTATAATTATTTTTAATCATTGTGCTCAAGTAAATCTTAGTTGGGTTTTTTTCTTATGTGTGTCATATATTTGCCCATGAACAAAGTTATAAAAATACAGAGGGTAAAAAACTAGACAGTGAATATTTAACTTTAAAAAATTTTATTACAGACAAAGGCACATTGCCATTAATCACCCTCAAAATATTCACCTTCACTTCAAACATCCACATCTCATGATTCTTGGTGTTTTCAGAAGCAGCTCTGAAGTTTTCTTTCCTAAATATCTTTATGAGGCATGACAGAAAGTACAGTGCACGTGGCTCCCAAGTGACGTCCAGTAGACAGCACGGCCAAAGACACTCAGGAAAGGACTCTCGGCAACTATTTCAGACAGTGGAAAAAACAGTGGGTTCTAAGTGTGTTCTAAGCAGAGGGGAGCATTTTGAGGAGGAACTCATAGCAATGCATCTTTTACAAGTGTTTTTATTTAAGCGGTATTTGTAATAGTATCTTATATATAAGATAATTACTTAAAATTCGCAAGGCTATTATTAAATCCAATTCCAAATTTTCCAGTGTTTACAGAGCAATATTTGTAAATTACTACAGGAAAGAAAGTAGTGTGAAATGGTCCTTCCCCTTAACGACCTACAGATGTCTTCATAATAAACTACAAAACTCTGAATCCTCTTACTTTCTCCATAATAAATTAAAAACTAAATATTCTGGTAGCAAGTACAGCTAAGAAGAATCATTTACCTTCCACCATCAGTATCATTAATAATATTTTCTAAACAAGTTCAAAGTACATTTAGTGGCATATATATTATCTGTATAAGTTCAAAAAACTTACACATACCAATCACAGTTCATCAAGAGTATTTGAGAGAATTCAATGAATCAATACATGTGAAGCACACAGAACATAACTTGGCCAGGTATAATGAGAACTGAATAACTGATCTTTTATTATAACAGAGACTACAAAAGTATCCTAAGTCAACCAATTCAGATTTGCAATGACAGCCAAAATGGCACTATAAAAAGAGGAGAAATCTAGGAGAAATATCCATGAGTACTGTTGCAACATTTTCAATGTCCATCTCTCCCTCAGGAATTTAACTTAATAAATAAGAAAACAAAAGTCTGGCTCTCAACTCTGTCAAAATCTAGCATAAGACATTACTTTCATATCACATATGACCAGTATATAAAGACGTTTTTCCCCAAAGGACACCAGTCTGATAGTGTAGTGGGAAAGAACGCATACCCTGTTGACCTTCTGCTATAAAACAATTCAGCATGGGTCAGAGAGAAGGAATGAAAATTTTTATGCAGATGTTAGGAAGTGAACTTATCTTGAACTCATGGAAATTTCTGAATTTCATTTCAGGGACCACAGTATAACAGCAGCACTTTAGGAATTTTCATTTACCATCAAGCCTGTGGCCTCTTGCTGAAGTACTTACTGGCCTACTATTAATGACAATCAGATGCCATCCAGAAAGGTCTTCTGGTGGAGCTAGTTGACCTTAATTTAGAAAACAAAACACAAAATGCTGGAGAGAAAGTCCCCCAAGCTCAGTTCTGCAATAGAATTGCTCTGACTTTACATTCAAATATTGTGACCAAAGCAAAGACACAGTTGTGTTAACACTTAAAGGCTCGTTGTTTAACTTTGACCTACATATTTACTCCTGAGCTGATTAAAAAAGCATTTGCTTAGTCTAATTACTAAATTAGCATGTAATATTGCAAACTTTAACACATAAGGACTATTCTAGTCCTTTTTTACCAAGATGAGAGTGCATTGTACAGCAAAAGAGGTTAGAGGAGAAATTATTTCTTTTTTTTTTTTTTTAAGGTTTTTTGAGACAGAGTCTTGCTTTGTAGTGAGGGCTGGCCCTGAGCTCAGCCTCAAACTCACATCACAGCAATCTTCCTGTCTCTGCCTCCTGAGTGCTGGGATTACAGGCATGAGCCACCACACCCAGCATTGTGGTATGTGGTACTGATTGCTGCTGGGGTGAGTCTCCATGCCCAGTATTGGTATGTGGTTACCAGGGATCGAACCCGCGCCCTTGCACTTGCAAGACAGGCGCTGGAACCACTGAGCTATATCCCCAGCCCAAGGAAAAACTATTTCTAAGATCAATTATCTTCCAGACCATGACAATCACTTATAAATGTTACCATATGAAGTGCTCCAAGACAATTCCTTAGAGATAAATCTTGTCCACTCTGTCTTAGAAATTAGAAATCTAAAGTATAGGAAAATTAAGTAACACAGATTATTTTAGAGGGCTCAATTATAGCTTAGGCCCTGGTTAAAAATGTGGAGAATCTCCTTCTAATTCTTCTACTGAGCAGCTATACCTCTCCAAAGCTACTTCAGTCTGCTGGCTGTTTTCCAGAGGATTTTGGCCAACAGAGCCTAATACAATCCTCATGATTGTGCCTTCTTGTGAACCTTCCCCCAGGCACTAAAGGCCGAATCCAAGACCTATTTCTCACCAAAAGAGTACAGCGAACATGAGAACATGATGATCGCTTCACAGGAGACTACAATACCCATCACGTGTGAAGATTCTCTGGATGATTTTGAAGACACAAGCTGAAACGTCAGCCATTACTTGAGAAAAGGTATACTGGAAGGAGTGATGATGGTCTCTGGCCAACAGCAAGCAAAAGAAGAAGAAAAGGAGGAAGAGGAAAAAGGAAGGAAGGAAGGAAGGAAGGAAGAAAGGAAGGAAGGAAGGAAGAAATTGAAAGAACTTTGGTGGCCTGGAGCACACTGATGGCAACAATCACATGCGTAGGCTGTCTTGGAATGAAGTCATACACTCTACCCCAGAAGACCAGACAAAACTAGAATGGGGTTGTTCATGCTAAATGCCATGCAATTAATCAGATCTCTGAAAGCACCCAATTTTCCCAAAAAATAAACTGATGGACAATTTATGACAACAATGAGCAGAAGGTTAGGTTCCCTGAGCTTCCAGGAGATACAAAAAATCCCCTATGTATCCATCCTATAAGGAAACTAACTTTGCAATGACCAATCCAGTTTTCTCATCCCCTTCCTGACTCTAAAGCTTATTTCTCTGTTCAGCTCACCAGACTTCTGGCTGTACCATGTAGAGGGAAGTCTTGCCTGGTTTTAAAATCACAAATGAAACAACTTCATTCTTTCAATTCAATTTGTTGTGGTTTTATCTAATAACAGAAGCAAATTCTAACTTACACATATCCTGGCAATGTTGGTGAATGTCATAGGTCACATGGGTAGAAGGATGTAAGTTAATTGTGGTGTCTCATCTAAATTTGATCCTTTAAGCTATGACATAGAGGTAAAGAGAGAGAAAGTTGCTTGGGGATTCAGGTCTTAGGGAACTAATTGGGCACTTTCTTAGTTTTATCCACATTTGCTGTAATTAAGGTTTTCTATGAGATTCCAGGAGCTTGGCTATTTCATTGGCATTTGGAAAGTGCAGTGACATATTATCACACTGTCTTATAATTCCCTTTTAGTTGTCTTCACATCTCCCTTAGCTCAAAATAGCGTTCAAATGCAGATGTAAATATAGAAGATTAAAAAGTGACAATACCTTTTGGTCAGAGAAGCGAGCATTTTCATAACCCAAAGCACATGACAAGTGTCAAGTGAAAGTTATAAGAATAATTTCAAGAAATTGATGAGACGAAGATATTTTGTGGAAGGCTGGATGTAGGACACACTGGATGAACACAAATGGAAATTTCCAGCACATATGCATCTGCTGGGCTCCTGGCTCAGAGAATTTAGGAGACAGTGAAATATCTCAGGATGAGATAGACAAGAGGGACTTACCTGATCAAGAAGGGCAAAAAAAGGTTCAGTTATGTTACCCATTCCATACGCCACAGTCTCAGAGGCACAGTAATGTCTACTGCAGAGAAATGTCAAACTTAAAGAGAGGTAGATATAACAGGGAAATAACAGAAATAACAAAAAATAAAACTGAAGCCCCTATGACTATATTGATTTTACTTTTTGGTGACCATAATTAAAACCAGGTGGAGCAAATAACCAATAGCCTCTGGATGGTGTTGGTTTATTTTACACTCATGAGATCATGTGGCCCATATAATCTGAAAAGCAACTCAGGCAGCAGGACACAGGGCAAGGTGATCTAGCGGGTCATGAATTCCCATATTGTCAAGAACTCTGCCCCAGGCAGCTTTACACCTCACTTTGCATTTTCTCCTCTCTCTGTGAACTCAGCTAACCCCCATCCGATCGTGGAATATATATCTTTATTAGAATTATTTTTTAAAAATTAAACAATAAATTGAAATACTAACAATGATAGGCAGGGAAAACTGCCAGGGCACTAGTTCAAAAACTACAGTCATTTGAAGCTAGGAGGAGCCAAAGGGCGTGTTTGTTTTGGCTCAAGATTCAGCTGCAGGCTGCCTGAGGTCACCAACTACATTTCTGTCAACAGAGAGAAACTATTATAACAAAACTCATGTTGATCAGGAAGTGTGACCACAGTGAGAGACGGTGAGGAAGTGCTGTTTTTATAATGCATTCTGGAAACATGTTCTGAGCCCTTTGGTGACAATAGGAAAATCCCCACTCCATCCATGCACTCACCTCCAAACCCCAGAGCAGTAAGAGCTGGAAGGCTAGACAGAACCTTGTACTGGTGTGAGAGCTAAGCATCCTCCCTGAGCTTCAGAATTACCCCGCAAGGAAACCCTTTCCTCACCAGTCAGTCTCGCTGATTTTCCCAAAGACAATGCTATCAGAAGACTCATCAGCATTCCCTTTGAGGCACTTTCCTAGTTCCTTTCCTTCTGCTTTCAGTCCTTCATGGCTGACTGTGTTTTCCTTTCTTCACCTTTCTCTAGGCAAGTCCATGCTTTGGGGTGAGCTGTCTCAAAACAGTCCTGTATGAATAAACTGATTGAAAGTCAGGGAAAGAGACTCCCTGAATTCTTCGTATCTTTTCCTGCCCTGGGACACTTGACACCACCTTTTCCTGCCTGAAGTCATCACCTCAGCCTGACCACTCTTCCTCCTCTTTCCACTGCCGACCACACCAGGCTGCTTTGGTGACAGCAAGGACAAGATAAAATGACCGTTGTACTTCCTTCAAGTACTCTCTGGCAAAAGGTGTCCCAGCTACACAAAGTCATCTTATTTATGAGCCGAGGAGAGTCTTTGGACAATATATTCTAGCACCACTTCAAAATTTACCCATATATTTCCCATTTACATCCTTTAACATAGATTATCTCTGTCAGAGATGTGGAAAAGGGCTTACAGACTCTGTAGGACCTATACATACTTACACAGCTAATATTTGACAGGGGTGGTATTTTGATCTTTAGAATCCACCCTGATGGTATAGTCACTCCTGTTCTGTAAAGATGAGTCTCTACTGTATGATATCAGACTGCCTCTGTAGTTGTGTCCACAAATTTGCACAGCTAATCCACTCCCAGGATGCAGCTATATAACCCAGACTTCACTCTTTGGACTCCAGAGCTTAAAAAACACTTTAAAATACAAGCTTACATTTAATAACCTGTGGCTAAAGAGTGCTCTTCAATTATTTAGTAGCCATTAGTACAAGTATACAAAAAAGACTATTCTAAATTCTTAGGGAAATTTTGTCTCTTCTAAGAGCTCCTTGAATAAACCCACAGATGAAAGACACTACTTTCTAGTCATCTTGATACTCAAACTCAGTCCTGAGATAAAGACTACGAAAGAGATCCAACAACAATCACATTTCCCAAAAGAAAACTCTGTCCTTACCAATCAATCCCACTGATTCTAACTCCCTGACAAAAGTTACTCTACTTTCTGCCTCAACAGATCGGACTATTCTGAGCATCTCACATAAATGGAATCAGCTGACACGCAGCCTTTTGAAACTGGCTTCCTTACAGTGCATCATGTTTTCAGAGTTCCAGACTGTATCAGTGTTTCATATTTCTTTTTTGTTTAATAATTTCCCATTGTGAAGTTACAACACATTTTAGTCCTCCCTTTTTCAATCCTACCACCCAGAGAAAAAGCCTCAAGAATATTAAAGACATGTTGATGTCAGGTAACTCGTTGTAATTTTCAAGGTCAGGAGACAGGGTCAAGCAGAAACCTGAACATTGGACTGATCTGTTTGGAAAGAAGCAACAGAAACTTAAGACTCATTCCCTTCTCCTACACTAACCTATATTAAAAGCAAGACTTTGTAGTCAGATTCCCTTGGATGGATTTAGCAGCACTATATAACTTTTTAATGTTTCCATTTTGTCATCTACAACTGGGAATATTAATGGAACTTGCATTATGAACTGTTATTACAATTAAATAAGATGGCGTATTTTGAACCCCTGAAACATAGTATTTGAGCTATTTCAACAGATACTAAAATGTGTCCAACACCAAATTTCTAAACTGAGAAAAAGTTAAGTACACTCATTTGAACTGAAAACCCTAACATATATCAATAGTATTACTATTAGAAATGTTTCTTTATGGACTGGATGCTGGGGATTGAACCCAGGGTCTTCACTCTGAGCTACAATCTCAGCCATTTTTTAAAAAATTTTGAAACAAGGTGTCACCAAGTTGCTAATTTGCCCCAGGCTTGGAAATTAGCCTGCATCAGCTTCCCAAAGTGCTGAGATTATAGGCAAGTGCTACTATGTCAAGTTTAGTATCAAATTTATTGACTTTATTCACTGAATAAACTATTCATCCTGTCCAAAGACATTAGAACTGCAGTGGTCTTTGTTTTTGAATGAGGGATTAATCTCAGGACTTTGTGCTTATGAGGCAGGTATTGGGACAACTAAGCTAAATCCCCAGCCCAATACTGACCCTTTTACATGAAAAGATTCCAATTTGATTTATGATAAATGAAGAATTAGACTACTTCTCTTAGTTCAAGCAATAGAGGAACAACTCAGATTCTTCCTGTATGAAAAATAACTAACCAAAATCAACAGCACCAATAAATGACTAGGACTAGAATCTTTTAAATAACATAAATATTTTCAACTTTTTTGTCTTTTTAGTTCTCCATCAAGATCCATCCTTTGGTTTCTGAATTTCAGATATTGTTAGACCTTTAAAAGAAAAATTATCATGAAGATGGTATATGCATCTGATAAGAGTAAATGTTTAGAACTGAGAAAAGCCTTGAAAATATGAGCATTTATTTCCTTCATTGAAACCTAATATACCAAATAGATGCTAAAACATATCCATTTATCCAATTTTCTTTTCTTCCTCTAGTGAAAGAAACCCTAAGAAAAATGTGTCAATGTCTACAGAAAAATGTTTGGTACAAGGGAAATCTCAAAGCTCATAAAAGACAAGATAAAAGCAACTTATTGTCATGCTGCCCGATATTACTGTATAAGATTACTGCACTGATGAAAGATGTCATAATGCGTGCAGCCAACTAAGCTCAATTCAAATATTGTTGGGACTTTTTTCTATTCCTTTTCTTTAAACACAGTCTTGTCAGTCTTGGAGCCTCAAGAGATACACAAAATGTAGTTATCCAAGTTTATGATAAGGAATGAACCAAACCAATAGGCTGAGACACGTTGTAACATACCAGCCAATCTCCATTGCTTTCCTGGAAACATTTCATCTTCTCTCCAGTCTTGGCTTCTAATGAGGAAAATGTTGTCTTTTCTATGTCTTTGCCTCATTTGACATTTTCTATAAGGCTTAGTGTTGTCATGTTAGAAAACATTAATGAAAATTAAACTATTGAAGCAGCCGACACGTGTATCTATTTAATTCCACTCAAGTTCTTTAAAAAGTGCTAGTAATAGGAAAGTCACAAAACTTGTCACAGGCTTTGACTTCACTGGGCTATCTCAGTCCTGACTTGAGAACGGGACTGGTCTAGTGGGCACCATGGGAGCCATATGCATTGCATTTATGGCTTTCTCCATCTCCTTTGAACTTAGAGCTCTGAGGTGGAAGCTGCCAAGGTCTAAAGGCCAACAACAGCAAGAGTGGCATCTGTGCATTGGCCAGCTGGAAGCTACATGATGCAGCAGCGCATCGCCCTGCTTCTGGGTCAGTAAAGTTTGCTCACAACCAACAGTGGTTTACTTTGAATCATTGTCAATTATTAAAGAGTTTCCATTTATAAGTTTAATATTTCCTTAGGTTTAGTTTTACATATTCACAGTTTTATCTTCTAATTCTGAAAATGAAGAGCAAACAGAATTCAGTGGGTTCCATTGGGGTGAAGCACAGCAAATATTTTTCTTTTTGCCTGGCACTCACTAGACGGTCATGGGTTTTCAGTTTCAAGCTCAATTTAACCGACCGTTTTGGACTCTGATTTTCATTTACTTCAGGCCAAACAAAACTTCCTCAAAGCATTAAAAACAAGAAAAAAGAAAGAAATCTCAGAATGGAGGAAGAAAGTCCACACAAATGCTTTTGAACACTCAGAAGACTCTAATACAGCAATGTGAAAATAAAGCCCAGTGGGTTGATTAGAACAGAAAATGGATTCCTAATGCTGTTTCACCTAAAGTCTCTCTGTCCAGCCCATAATACAACCCACATCACAATCACTAATTCCTCTCCGTCCTCACTTCCTTCTAATTCTCTTCATATTACTAATCTCTGAACATCTGCTAGGCCCTAAACAATGCCAGTATCAAGCACCACTTATTAATCCCTGCTACATTGTCTGGGAATAGTAGCACTTACCAATGTGAATTGTCTCGATATAAAAAAATCACTAAGGTGGCCCAAGGTAAAGGAATGGGCAGAAGAGTCCATGAATAAGTCATGATGACTCACAAAGTTCACTGCAGGTGAAAACACAGACACAGGTGCCTCTAGGCACAGCAGCAGATACAGTGAGCCCAACTTTTGCTACCCATCTACACAAAGCCCCCACCCACTTTCCAGAAGGACTCACATGGGCCCAAGGTGCAATATTTGTTGCTATGGTTGGTATGTGCTGCCTTCCCTCTATGATGCACACAGTCAAATGCGTTTGTGTTGCAACATGGCCCTCTTTGGTAGTTGGCACAAGGATTTTATGAGCAAGGAAACTAAACACAGCTTAAGAATGAAAAGCAAATCTTAATTATGAGTGAATTTGCTCCCTAATGGCAAAGTGTCCTAAAATCCTAGATGAGCACCTATTCCTTCTGAAGCATTTCCCAAAAACTGGTGCTTTCCACTATTTATACCTTCAACAGAATTCAATATAAACAAGTAGAGACTGGCACAAGAACAGGGAATTTTCTCAAGTTCAAATAGAATGCACCATATGACTGGGTCTAAAGGTCCTATCACCTGAGCCACAGCCTATATTTGGTCAAGTTTAATTGGCTAATAAATACTCACTTATTTCCACCTATTAGTGAATTACACAAGTGATAAAATACTCCCTTCAGGTAAAGATTGTACATTACAAGAGTAAAAGGGAACCTGAAAACTTAGAATGGCGTGTTTCTCTCTTCAATCAGGAGAAAAACTAACTTCACTCTGAAGGTCCAACCAAAGAACAAGTGTGATTAAGAAAAACTGTGGGTGACAAGGTTAAAACATTAAATTCACAGAAAGAGCAAAATAGGTATGATAAAAAACTATAGGAAAAAGTGGTTCCCTGAAGCCTAAAGGAAATGACAAGAGAGGATCTTGACTTTTCAGAAGGTTTTTACTTATGAATTTTGTCACCTTTAGTTTTTGCAAAACATATATGAAGGGTAGTTCTACTACCAGCATGCAAGGAAGGGTGTGTCAAATCAATCCTGTAAGCAAAGTGTATAGATTGGTTTCTTACAAATTTTATTTTTTCTGGACCAATTATTCTTTCCTTATTGACCTGCTAAATATAAAAATATTGTTTTCCATTTTCTCCAGCTGTCAAAATCACTTTGATATGATATGATTATCTTGTTGGGTTTTTTTTGTTTTGTTTTGTTTTTTGAGACAGGGTCTCGCTTTTGTGGTTCAGGCTGGCTCTGAGCTCAGCCTCAAACTCACATCATAGCAATCCTCCTGCCTCTGCCTCCCGAGTGCTGGGATTACAGGCGTGAGCCACCACGCCCGGCACTGTGGTATGTGATACTGGTTGCTGCTGGGTGTGAGTCTCCACGCCCAGTATGGTATGTGGTTATCGGGGAATCGAACCCAGGCCCTTGTGCTTGCAAGACAGGCGCCGGAACCACTGAGCTAACTCCCGGCCCTATCTTGTTGGTTTTCAACAGAAAATGTTCAATAAAGTTTTAAAAATGGCAACAAGGAGAAGAACAGAAGAGCTTATCTTTGAGAAAAAGTAAAACTGATACAAGTTTCAAGAGTTTCTTAAATTATAATCTACTGGGATAAGGTGCGAATTTTTGCTAGGTGATACTCCTAACCCAACAAATCCTAATTGTACCACGAATTTATTTCTTCTCTGGTGAAATGAACAGTGGGATTACCCAAGAGCTTCAGCACAATCTTCAGCGTATTAGTGTCCTGACTAGTATATCTCACACATCATAGCATGATGCTTTGTGATGTCACACACTCCTCTCATGCACCTGTTGGCTAGTTGTATATCTCTTTTGAGAAATGTCTTTTCATTGGTTTTTGGTGGTGGCATTTCTTATCTATTTGTTTATTCTGGATATTTAGCTCTTGTCAGATGTATGTATTAAAAATATTTCCTTCCATTCTGTAGGTTATGTCTGCCTTCTTGGCAGTATTACATTTGATGTGCTGAGTTCTTTCAGCTTTATGCAATACTATTTGTCTGTTACTGTTTTCATCTTCTCTACTTTGGTTTTTCATGTTTTCTTCTGGTAGTTTCATAGATTCATGCCTCTTATTAAACTCTTTATTCCACTTTAAATTGATCTTTGTAAGTGGTAAGAGACAGGGTTCTGACTTTCTTTCTTCTGCATGAGGAGTTGCAATTTTCCCAACACCAGTACAAAAGACTATTGTTTCCCCAGCATTTGTTCTTAGAAACTTTGTCAAAAAATCAGTTAGCTGTCAATGAGTGGAGATACTTCTATGTTTTCTATTCCTTTTAACTGGTTTGTGTGTGTTTTTGTGTTAATGCTCAGCTGTTTTGATTACTGTTGTTTT
Source organism: Petromus typicus (assembly GCA_004026965.1). Lineage (NCBI taxonomy): Eukaryota > Metazoa > Chordata > Mammalia > Rodentia > Petromuridae > Petromus > Petromus typicus. The sequence continues at coordinate 58,986 of PVIR01004519.1, forward strand.
GAAATATGTTTTATTTGTCTGATTGTCTGAGACAGTCTTGCTACATAACTTAGGCTGCCCTTGAAGTCACTGTGTACCCAAGGCTGTCCTCCTCTGCCTTTGCCTCCCAAGTTTTGGGATTACAGCCACACCCACCATGTCTAGCTATTGCATGTTTGAAGTCAGATAGTATAATGACTCCTGCTTTATTTCCTTAAAATGAGTTTAGTTGTTCAAGATTTATTTCTTTATGGTTTCATGTAAATTTTAAACTTATGTTTTCTTGTTCTGTGAAAAATATCACTAGTATTTTAAGAGAGGTCACACTGAATTTATGAATTGCTTTCCAATACTATGAATATTTTAAAATATTAATTCTTCCAATTCATAAACATGGGATATCTTTCTACTTTTTAAATTCCTCATCAATTCCTTTCATCAAGGTTTTATATTTTTCACTATACAGATTATTTTTGTTCTTTGGTTAACCCTGATCTTTTTATAGCTGCTATTAATAGTTTGCTATCTTGATCACTATTCCAAAATACAGTAATTATCTACCAGCATATAACAATCTTACTGATTTTTGCATGATTTTGTATCCTGCAACTTTATTGAATTCATTTATTCTAATAATGTCATAGTATAGTTTTGGAAGTACACTTTGCCATATTCAGGAAATGTTCTTTTATTCTTAAATTGTTAGGGATTTTTACCCTGAAATGTACTGATTTAGGGAAAAGGGTTGTTTCTTCTGTTGAAGTAACCACATAACTCCCTACTCCATAAAATCTATTGATTTTTAAAATATTAAAGAAATTTGACTCTTCTAGGATAAACTCAAATTGGTCACAGTGTGTTACCCTTTTCATTATTGCTCAGTTTGGTTTGCTGTTTTGAAGGATTTTGGGTAACTGTGATCATGAGATGTAATAGTCTACAATTTTCCTTTCCTGAGGACAAACATACAAGTAACTTGCCAGTATTAAATAAGGCTGTTTAAAATGAGTCAGTATGTATTCTATCTGTAGACAAGCTATATAACACTGATATCACATCTTTAAATATTTGGCTGACTTGACCAATACAGCCAATTATGCCTGGAAGCACTTTGTGAGAAGAATTTTAGCTATAAATGAAATAACTAAATCCATTTAAATTCTCTATTTCTTTATATAGGTCCTTTTGTCGAGAAACTTATCATTTTGTAAAAAATTTGAAAGTTTGGCACAAATTTGTCCATGAATTTTACTTGTTTTTCATTTTTAGAACATGAGAATTATGAGTTTTTCTTTTCTCAATCTGTCTAGAGGTTTAGCAATTTTTGAGTTTTGTTAAAAACCAAATATTAGAATTCTTGACCTTTCCCTTCATTTATCATGTTGACTTGTTTACTATTTCCATCTCACTGTTTAAAGTTTAATTTCATCCTTATACTGAAGGGTAGAAGCACAAGCCAGTGATTTTTGAATCATTTTATTTTCTTGTATGAGTAAACTCTTCCATAAATTTATCCTTAAGAATTATTTTAGCTGCATTTAACAAACTTTGATATGATCTGATTTTGGTGTTTCTCTTGTCTCATAAAACATATAGAAAGATGTTAATTTCTAAGTGTTTGGAAAACTCTGCTAGTCTTTATGCAGTTTTTAATTTAGTTCTGTTGCATTCAGAGAATATAGTTTATATTACTTTAATCTATTATACTCTATTTAATATTCAAATTAAGGCCTGTTTTTTTTTAGTGTCCATGTGTACTTTAAAAGTATTAGTATTTTGTTTTATGATGGAGTGTCAATTAAGTGAAGTTGGATGATTGTGTTTTTCAAATATCTGTGTAAAGAACTGAATTGAATCCAGGGCACCTCACATGCTAAGTGGATGTTCTGTTAGTGAGCTATATCCCAAGGCTCTTTTATTTTTTATTTTGGAGAAAAGATCCCGGCTGGATCTTTGCCGACTGGCCTCCTGCTTCAACCTCCTAAGTAGCTGAAAGCTTCTCCAAGCCCAGCTATCCTTCCTAATTTTTAATGAGTTTGTTCTATCAGTCACAGTACTATTATTGGCTTTCTCAATTCAGTTTGTCTGTTTATTTTCATTCTGTCTCCTACTTTGTATATTTTGTAACTGTGCATATATTTAGGATAGCTAGATCTTCATGAATCAACTCTTTTATAATTAAGAAAGGTCCACTTTTCTTGTTCTAAAATCTATTTCAGATAGTATGAAAATACCTACTCTCAATTACTTTTGATTCCAATTTGGATGAGTTATTTTGTGTACCCTTTTATTTTAACTATTCTGTATTTTTACTTATATTGAGTTTCTTATCAACCATGCATGGTCTGTGTGGTCGGTGGGACTACTTGCTTGTGTTTTCCCCAAGTGGACATTGTCCGCCTCTTACTTGGATCATTTCAACCATTTTCTCATAGAATTACCAGTGTAGTTGGATATAAATCTACCCCCTTGATCTTTGTTTCCCATTATTTCTATCTATTCTTTTTTCTTCCTTGTCTTTTGCATTAGTGGAATTATTTTGTCATTATTGCTTCTAATATCATATTACTTCTAATTTTTATTGAATCTATTGCTTTGTTTGAGGGATTTCTTCAACCTTAATTTTACCTCTGTATAATCTGTCTTCTTAGACTGTACTACACACGTGGAGTAGAAGAGCTTCCTAATACATTCTATTTTCATCTTGCTATTTTATACTTTATCACTTTTCCTCTAGAAAGATATTTTAAATGAAATTTACAAATAGAAAGTGCATTTGATTCATACCCACATATTAACTATTCCCAACTCTCTTCATTTCTCTGCATGGATTTGCATTTCTAGTGACTGTAACTTTCCTAATACCTAAAGAATTTCCTTCAGCATCTCCTATAAGTAGGTGTAAAAAGGGCATCTTGTGGGCCGGGGAGCTAGCTCAGTGGTTCCGGCGCCTGTCTCGCAAGCGCAAGGACCCGGGTTCAATTCCCCGGTAACCACGTAACAATACTGGGTGTGGAGACCCACACCCAGCAGCAACCAGTACCACATACCACAGTGCCGGGCGTGGTGGCTCACGCCTGTAATCCCAGCACTCGGGAGGCAGAGGCAGGAGGATTGCTGTGATGTGAGTTGGAGGCTGAGCTCAGGGCCAGCCTGAACCACAAAGCGAGATCCTGTCTCCAAAAACCTAAAAAAAAAAAAAAAAAAAACCCAAAAAGGGCATCTTGAAAAGACATTTAACTAATTATTGAATACTACTTGACCCTTTAAATCTTAATACTCTTTCTGATAGAGGTATCCCATAAAGCTTATAGTTTTTGCTGTGTATAATATATTTTTATAGATAGTTTTGATTTTACATTTATTACTAGCTATTCATGAGTTGATTTTGATGTATATTTTCCTGTTTTGTTTTAATGCTCAACAATGGATTTATTGAGTTTTAAGAATGAGACTTTATTTTATTAATTTGGAAATTCATATCATTTTTTAAAAATATACTAGGGAAATCTGACTGCAATTAGACAAATAAGCTATAACACTGTGTGCATGTGTGTGTGTATAAAACACTGATATATATAAATATATATTATATATATATATAACACTGGATTTTGCCCAAAATGTGCAATAGTTTTCAGTTTATAATACTCTATGATTTATTTTGAAATTTTACTATTTATGTCTTCAATTTTACTGATTCTTTCATGGATACAATATGTTACCATCTTCATTCAAGGTAGATTTCATTTCAGGGGTTATAATTTCATCTGTAGAAGCTACGTTTGCATTATTTTATAATGTCTAATAATTGCTCTAATAAAATTGATATTTTCCATGCATCACATGCCTTCAAAGCATACTTATAATAGATGTTTCAGTGACTTTTTCTCTTCATTCTTTAACTTGTGTTATTTTTGGATCTGTTTTTCCAAACTGATTTCTTCCAGGTTATATTATCTGATTGTTTGAAAGTCTATTGATTACTGAAAGTTATTTATTTAGCATTGAGTGATGGATTTTGTTGTATTTCTTTAAAGTTAGACATCTTTGAAGATGACTGAGTAGACTAGGGGCTACTTTGGTTCATTTGATATGACTTTAAACTTTTGGGGATTACACTAGTGTGGCTTTATCATAGTGCTAATTTGGCTGCACCTGTGATTGTATACAGAAAGTGGTGAAATGAGGTGTTTTCAATCAGGCTTGACTTTGAGCAAGAGCAAGAACTCCCAGTCCTCTAGAATTGAGAGTGTTAGCTCTGTATGTTTATCTTACATGTGTAACAGCCACTTCTTTGGAAGCTGCTCAAATCAGTCTTGACTATCTTCAGCCTACTCATATGCAGGCTGGCATTCAGTCAAAGATTCAATATGAGCCTGGAAAAGTTAGAAAGGCAATTTTCCATGCAGTTCTCTCTCTGAGCCCTCTGCCCTGCTATTTTCTACACTCAACAGCCCTCAGTACTTTGAGCTCAGTCTCCTCAACTTTGCCAGGTCCCCACAGGATCGGGACTGCATCTCCTTATACTGCAGGGATGTTCTCAATGCTCACCTCATGGACATTCAAAAAATTTAGAAATAAACAGATCTACACATGTTGGCCAAGAGAAATTACCTTTAACCACAATAAAAAGGTACACATGAATCCACTGGTAACAAAGGTGGCTCTGTTATGGGAGCCTGGGGACAGGAATTCCTGTGATCTACTTATGACAGTACAAACTCACAGCTGATTTTCTGAAATACAATTTTCTCATAAATTAGATTTACAAACAAGCCTTAACTGATTTGTACTTACCAATCCACCAATGTAATGAATATAATGTAAATAAAAGGTCAGTATTTCTCGCTAAAGTTTGTGTGAACAGGAGAATTAACCTTGCTCCAACCGTGGGGAAACTGGCAGGGAGAGTTACAGGACTTGTCGGACATCTCATAATCCACCAAGCACTACAGTCACAGTTCCACTCATGTATATTTATCTCAGTGTTTAAAGTACTCATTAGCTCTGATCCTCACATGAAACATTTTTCATCTGATGTTACTAGACTGAAATGGTTCCCGTAGATGTCTTTTCTCATGGAAAAAGAAAAGAAGTAAGTGAGGATACCTTCTTGACTCCAATGATTCTCCATACCTAGAAGTTCAGCTTTGAGAGTGTGACACATATGTAAGGTTTCTAGATGTAGGGTATAGGATTTCCAATGTACTTAAAGGACCAGCCCAGGTGAATTGAGGCCAGGTTTGTGTCTGAGTGTAGGACATGAAACAGATTTCACCTTGTATTTTTAGCTCCTGAAGCAGCAACTGTGCCCTGTGTAGTGGGACTATAGAATTGCCCTCTTTCTAAACTATCTTCACACTCATACTCAATACATCTATGTACCTGTGCACACACACAATTTGCCCTTCATTTCTGCTCATGAAACAGATCTCCTAGAAGAGGAAGAGGATCTTTGCATTTTCTTCAATTGATCACCTTGTGACAAATTCCTCAAATCAGTATTTTAAAGCATATCTCTTTCTTCTGTACAATCCCATAGTGATGTATTTAACCTATGGAATCAACTCTGAAGCACACCAACATATTCTGTGAACTGCAGCCCCAGCTCAAATCCCATTCCTAGAAACTGCAATATCCCACTGTACCTCCTTCTTCAACGCAATGTTAGAGCTGTTTTGCTAAATGTTATGGCTAAGGTCTGAATACAAAACACTATATACTGCAAGAAAATGTAATTGAAGCTATAGCCAATTAGTTACAATCCCATATACTTTTACTTTGAAACATATAAAGTATAAAGTATTTAGCAGAGTGCTGAGCTCATCATTCAATTCAGTGTTTCATTATTCAAGTATATATTCTCCTAGTCTATTCATGAGTCCAGCTACAGAGACTCAGGTGACATTGATGATGGGCTGAAGTCCTGAGGAAGAGAATTCTCCTTTCAAAACTCATCAGTTTGATATTCCATTCTATGAAAGAACCACTCTGCCAGTAAAAATGATAAGACTGAGTTATTCATACTCAAATGGATGTATCTTGAGGACATCCTCATAAGTGAAATAAATAGGTAACAGATGTGTAAATATCATATCTCTCCTCTGGTATGAGAAAATGAAGTTGTAAATGAGTTATAGTATGTATAGTTGATATTGTAAAGTAGAAAATATTTAAAAGGAAAGAGTGTGTAGGGGTAAATACAGAGGGGAAAAAGAATGTGACGGTAATAAAGAAAAAAGGAAACAAAGCTTATGTATATCAGGGGTGAGAGGTTGTGGGGAGGGGAGAAAGGGGAAAAAATGAGAATCAAGTCATGTCATATTCTGGTACAAACTCTTAATGTTAAGTATGATGATGATGTGTATTCATAATGTACCAATAAAGATTTGAATTTTTAAAAAAACACAGAGAGCATTGCAAACTGTGAAACATCCAACATACCTAAAAGAAATGATACAGATGTAAAAGATGCCAATGAAGACCTGTGTCTACTGCTGTCTGAATGAACATCAAGCACAAAGCTTGTTGTGGCTGAATGTACAGAAGTCCTTTCCTTTCACGTGGTCCCAGGTTAAGAGGGAAGCAGGTCTGGAATATAAGCCATGGATAAGATCACCCACAAAAACATTGACGACAGGGGCCAGGGATTTGGCTCAGTGGTTCCGGCGCCTGTCTTGCAAGCGCAAAGACCCAGGTTCTATCCCCGGTTAACCACATACCATACGGGGCATGGAGACTCATGCCCAGCAGCAACCAGTACCACATACCACAGTGCCGGGTGTGGTGGCTCACGCCTGTAATCCCAGCACTCAGGAGGCAGAGGCAGGAGGATTGCTGTGATGTGAGTTTGAGGCTGAGCTCAGGGCCAGCCTGAACTACAAAGTGAGACCCTGTCTCAAAAAAACCTAAAAAAAAAAAAAAAAAAAAAACCACTGAAAACAGCCAGAATCAGGCATGATATTTAAAAATCCTAGTCAGAACTTAGTGACTCTGCATTCCTTAGATAGGTTAATAATTTTTAAAATATTGGAGTATTTTACAAATTATAGATTATTTTATAGTGGAGTAATATAGATGATATACTTCACTATGTGATGAAAAGAAATATGTTTCGAAGAACAGTAACTTTCACCCTTGCTGTGATATTTGGCCCAGAAATCTTTGGATATCTATAATGAGTAATTTTTAAATCAGCATATATTGATCACCATAAGTTTTTTTTTAATATCCATATATTATAACAGAAATATTTACATTCTCATTGTGTTTCATATAAACTTTATATATACTTTACTTTTAAGCAGCTTCAGTGACTATTTCCACCTGTTACTACCTGAGATGAACTTAAAGTATTAGGTAACAAAAAGTGACCTATATATTAACCCTGACTTTCAAATCTGCAAATAACTGGATATATTTATGAATGGCTAATTCTGTCTCTAATTGCAGTGTATTAAATATATTGATGTGTTCTCCAAAGCTCTTTCTTTCTAAACCCTTTAAAAAGAATTTAACTGAAGTTTCAATAATAGATTTGATCATTCTACTAGTTCCTTGTACATTTCATGATTTATTCAAATAAAGGCAAAACATGGCATTATATTGGCCATTCTAATTCACAAGCCAGAAATGGACATATCCCAAAGAAGTCAATTATTATAAAGGAAGAACACTTCCAATATTATGCATAACAAGCTCAGTCCATTTAAAACTATCATCTTAGTCATTTCAGGTGATCACCATTAATTAAAGAAGCCATTGGTAGGTGACATTCCTGTTTTTTTTCTTTTTAATTTCCCCCACTTCTTTCAGCTCTTCAGTCCATAGGCTTACTTGATATACCCCGTGTTCTGAGACAGCTGCTCACAGCTAGATGTTAGAGAAGAATGTGCAGCATGTCAAGTAATCCAGAGTGTAAACAGACTTTGGAAGGGCAAATACACAGAATCCAGAGGCAACACAATAGACTGACCTTCTCTTCAACCTCCTCCCCTCCCCTTTCCTTAACTGTGTAAAGTCAGGAAAAGTCAAAGTGCCAGCAGAACAATAAATGAAAAATGACTCTCCTGGACTGAAGATTTGCAGTGCCTGATTACCCCGCCATCCCATCTTATGCATCAAAGAACAAAGGGTGAGAGACCCTGGCAGGGGCAGTAAGGAAGAAAGGAAAGAGGAGATTATTTCCCAACCGTTACAGATTTGGTTACCAGCCTGAAAAATAAGAACAGATGTATTTGCATGATTATAAAATAAAAATACCTTTCAAATAACTTAATCTTCAAGAATATGTATATTTGTTTTTAATTCCCCAGGGGTGGGTGCGACTGTAGGGTCTTTGGTTTATTCGTGGGGTGGGCAGGAAGGCGCGAGATGCCCACAGAGGCTCTGATCACTCACTGGGGAGCAGCGTGTGGGACCCACAGGATCACGCTGTCATCCTGCGAGTGTTTGCTGCTCTTTAACCACTTCAGTCTACACGAAAAGGAAAACACAACCTGGCACCAGGGATGACAAACAAGCTGCTGCCACTGGATTCTGTTCTTCTGACGCTGATGGGGCCCAGCTTTTTCCTTCCATTTCTCTCAGAACCCCCAAAGGAGTGGGAGAAGCACGGGCAGAGGTAAAATCACACAGACAATTACAATCTTCTCTTTTGGAGTTGATTTCAGCTGAGCTGACATAAGGACATAAAGTTTCTGACTTAGCTGAAGGGTTTCACGCCATGAGACAACGTACATGGGCTCTAGAAGTGCTCGTGGTTAGTGGTGGGTAGCAAAGAATATAAATACAGCGGTGCAGACTCTCTGAATTTAGGGACAAGGAGTAGATCAGAGCTCGCTGCTCCCCCATGCTGCACTTCCTCAGAACAGACACAAAACTCATTTTCCACTTGGCACAGAAAGAACCTGGCCCCGCCCCAGCTGGATCATTCAGAGCCCTCAAAGTGTTCTGTCCGCAGGGCCCACTTCAACACTGAACCACATGACCCCGGGCCAGCTGTCAAAAGGCTGAGTTTCATCGGATAGGAGGAGGCCATCAGGGTCAGATATAAAAGCAAGATGACCAGCTCGTAAGGTTAGAATAATGTCAGACAAGGTCAGCCAGTCACGGCTGGCCCGTAACGGTGATACCTCAGTACAAATGACAAGGGAACAGAAAACACCTTCCAGGGAAAGGTGACTAAGTGCTTTCCAGGGAAAGGCCAGTTATTAATTCTCCAAAGTGACTGAAAAGAAAACTCAGAGAGAAGGAGAGTGACGAGGCCGAGGGCACACATCTGAGTTGAGCCACCGAAAGAAAGAACTGAAGTCTGCCCTCCCCGGCCAGGTCCTGGCCCTCAGACTAGACTTGGCTTCTCTGGGGCAGTCTTTCAAAGGACTGGCCACTCCTGTTCAGGAGATGCCATACCTGAGTGAGACACTCTGCTCAATGGCTTGTTTGAAGACCCCACATCCATTAATTCACCTTGTTTTTTTAACAGCGAGAGGTCACCACTACTGTTTATGGTTTTTGTAAATATACAGGAAAATCTTCTGCATATACAGAATAAGAAAGTGAACAAATGAAGAATTAAGCAAAGTGGGTAGAAATGATCACATTTCCCTTCAGAGCAAGAAGGTGTCTTAAGCTGTACATGTTGATACACTTACCTGGAAGATCCAGATTTCCATACTCTTGAGTAATTCAAAGAGTAACTAAATTTTCATTAAGCCAGGTCTTATTTGGGGTAGGACTATTGTGTATACCTGTCCTATCTAACTTATTAGAAACACTATGTCATTTTCTCCACTGATAGTCTAAGATGATTCTGGGCACAGGTTGACTAAGCACTTCCAATATTAATAAAGAAACTGCATTAGATTATCCGAACTTCGACACAAAGCTCAGCTCATTATGAGCTTGTGACCTTGGCAAGTTTCTCCACCTGTCCGCTCACTTTCTCCTCTGTAAAATGGGAAGAAGAGTCATAGCATCTGGCGGCTGCTGAGAAAATGACAGAAATCAGAGCCAGCAAAGGCATGAAGCCCACACAGGAGGCAACTGCAGGCTTGTTAGTCCACCATTCAGCTGTCGTTCTATGACAGAAAAAGCCTGCACCTGTGCAGTCCTGCTTGTGAGCGCCGTGCAAGTGAGTAAGGGGAATAGACAGAATGCTTCCGGCCCAGCGTTGGGCTGAAGGACAATTATTAGTCATGAAGACAGTTAAGGGTTACAATAGTCACAGAAGATTGTGGCACCACAAAGCAGGCCGAGAGCAGCCAGGACCTCTCACCTACCCCAGGGCCCCTTCCTCTCTACTCCATTCTTTTGCCTTTGCTCCCAAGGTGAGAGTACTTCCCTGGTCAGGCAATTTCCTCACCTTCTCAAACTTCTGGCAGGAAGGCCAGATACATGTGAATAGCTGAGAAAAGCAAGTTAAATTAACTCTAAATTTCATTTAGTAACCTCACAACTTTCATTAAACTAAACTAAGATATGAGTAATGTGCAGCTCTGACTTGGCCGGTTGCTCACGATACCCGAGCTGATGTAACAGAAGGTATTTCCATTTGTTAGCTTTTCGAGTCACTTCCGTCCAAGGGCTGGGATTAAGTGGTTACACAGAATCAGCTGTCAAACTTGGCACTGAAGCCGCATTTCCATGCCGAAGAGAGTAGGCGCTAAAGAACAGGAATATGAGAAACTTTCTTTACAACTAATAAAACTAACATGGGTTCATATTCAATAAAGTCTCACATCAGCATAGTTTTACACAGTTCTCACAATAAAGCACACGGCCCTGCTGTCTCTATGTGACATTTCCATTTCTAGAACATAATCCTATGGCAATTTCAGTTTCCTCATAGCCAATAGAAAACATACTGCAATAAACTGACCATATGCTTTCCTATATTTATGAGACAAAGTCTAGTGTTTAACCACAGGTATACCACTTTATAGAAAATAAAGTGCCCTCTGAAATATTACTGAGAGTCAAGTAACGGTTATATAGGTCTCCTTTACTGATTACCATTGGAAAACTGAATGGAATCACTGTAAAAAGCAATGAAAAATATAACTTCACATGCAAGAATTTACCTTCATATCTATTTCTATTGCCCCAATAACTCTGCATAAGATATCATATAAAATCCACCAGCTTTAGAGATAAGCATCAGTTTTGCTCCGATGTCTCCTGACCAGAGCTTTTGCTGGACTCAGGAGCCCTTGGCTGGACAGACCTGATGCTCACAGGGTTCCCTGCTCCTCTGGGACTCACCCAGCTGTTGCTGACGAGGATGGCATCAGCCAGGACAGCGGAGAAAGCTTGGCCTTCCACCACTTGACATTCTTTTCCACCAGACCAGCCCAGGCATGTTCTCTTGGCAGTTTTAGAGGAGCAAGAAACAACCAGAAACACACAGGGGTTTTGTTTTGCTTCTTGTTTTTGTTGTTGTTGTTGTTGTTGTTGTTTTTTTAATCTGGCCCTTCTTGGACCCTCTGTGGTACCTAACATCTCATTTAACAAAGTAAGTTTCAAGTTTCAAGGACACACATTGAAGAGATAGGAAAATAGACTGCCTTTTCAGAAAGAAAAACTGCTAAGTCATATGTCTACCTGCCATATACAGAGCCTTAGACTTATTAACACTGTAAGTCTACTATAACTCTAAATCTCTAAATGACAGTAATCAAAGCAATAATCTAAATAAACAAGCAAATTGGGTTCAACATACTGAAGCTCTGTAGAAGACAAAATGATTTCTTTTTTTTTTTTTTTTTTTTTTTTTTTTTTTTTTTGAGACAAAAGTGTCTTGCTTTGTAGTTCAGGCTGGCCCTGAGCTCAGCCTCAACAGCAATCTTCCTGCCTCTGTCTCCCAAGTGTTGGGATTACAGGTGCGAGCCGCTACACCCTGCACTGTGGTATGTGGTACTGATTGTTGCTGGGCATGAGTCTCCACACCCATTATGGTATGTGGTTACCGGGATCAAACCCTGGCCCTTGCTCTTGCAAGACAGGCACTAGAACCATTGAGATAAATCCCTGGCCCCCAAAAGGATTTCTTTTCTTACTTATCACAAGGCTCTGGGCTGAAGCTCCTATAACTAAGGCAGATTAACAAGAGAAAAGCATGCTCATTTATATATTAATCTGTCTTAAATGACACAAGAACCTTAATATTAAAAAAAAGGAAGACCCAAAGAATGAGGAAAACCTGTGTATTTTTTTTTAGGACAGATTTGAAAAAGAAGTGGATAGTCATGGAAAACAATTACTGCATGAAAGAGGTGTAGTGTAATAAATAGGAGTGAGCTGAGGGAGAGAGACCAAGGCTTTTATGTTCAGTTTCTATGTGTGTCTTCAGAGTTAAGGATGTTCTGTCCTTAATGTATAGAGAAGTCACCTCAGAAACATTTCATCATCCTCTTCAGGGAAGAAGGGAAAGGGGGTGACTTTTTCCAGTTATACTGTTTCTCGAATGCCAAGTACCATACATAGGGCAGCAGATTGTGAGCCACATTTGTCCTAAAAAAAAAAAATGAAAGAAAAGAAAGAAAGAGAAGAAAACAATGGTGGTCAATGAACAGAATAAATAGGATCCAGACATGTCAAGAGGCTTTCCTCAGAAGCCAACAGACTAATGCCATCACTCCTAATTTCTCAGTCTCTTTTTCTTAGGAACTAGAGGAAGAGACTCATGTTTATAAAATTAATCTGAAATAGGTTAAAAAAGAAAAAGAAGATAAATGGAAAAGAGATCAAGAGAAGGATGAGGAAGAGATGGAGGGGAAGAAGAAAGGAATTAAGACATGTTACATACATGTACCAGCTCCAACAGGGAACATAAACATTATGTACTGTACATGTGCTAAGTAGTAAGTTAAATAAATTAAACAACAGACAGGTAGATCTAGTAATGTCAGCTTATCTATAGTCTTTAAATCAGGCCATAGAGTTACATTTGGATTCTGAGTATAACGTGAAAACCTTCCCAGGGCCATTTAGCCAACATGCTTAACCTAAGATTAAATGAACATCTTTGGAATCAAATGTTCCTTGTGTCTAAACTACTTTTAGCCCTCTCTCTACTTCCTTAACCATTACTTTCCCTGAATCTCTACAGTTCCAGGATCAGGTGTCTAGAGAGACTCCTTTATGCACTTCCTTCTCATCCACAGCTCTTCCTGTCCAGGTGTCTGGTGGTAATCCTGGACGGTGTTTGCTCATGGACTATTCTATAGCTTATCCTCCCATTGGACTATCTCATTCAGGAAGGAAGAAACCATTTCCAGTTTTTCATTTTTTCTGTTTTATCCATGCATTCAGCATAATTTCTGCCTCTCCTGAAATATGTAATGATTCAATAAATAAAAATAGGCAACAATTATTTTGAGAATACAGGAGAGTATTTTGCAGAACAGAGCACATACATGGTTGATGAGACTGAAAATATTCTTCACAGGGAAGTTTTAGGTAATCAATTTTTAAATGAAAGGGCTGATGTAAAATCATGTTTTAATGTTCTGATGTTATGTATTCAATCCTTGAATGTTTCAGAACACAGATACAACCACATTCCATGTTTTTATTAGTCAGAACCAGAGAAAATCAATGTCAGGGACTTATCAAACAAATGCAGGTCCTCCCATAGGATAAGCTGCTTTTCTCTGGTATTTTCAATTAGAGAGAAGGATGAAAGGGAAGATATACATTACATACCAGATTCCGAGTCTGCAGATGCAAAATCAAAGCTTTCACTGAAGCACTCTGCAAGTGCTTAATATTTTCTGGAGACAATTTAAAATTGCTTGACTTTTCTCCTAATCACCTTCCCGCCAATGGTACAGCACCTTCTATGCAGGACAGAATTCCCCTACTACCACTTGCTTGCTTAGAAATATATTTTATTTCAGCTGCAAATTGTATTCTCAGCTTTCCTATCAGTGATACATGATAACCATTACCCACAGCTTCAAGAAGGAAGAGTTTAATTGATTCAGAGTTTGGGAAGCTTAAGTCTATGGTTGTCTGGCTCTAAAGCAGAAACATCATGGCAGAAGGGTGTGGTGGAATAAAACTGCTTAGTTCATGGTGGCCAAAAAGCAGGACAAAGAAATAGTACCAGTAAAAGGGGGAAAGGGACCATATATAGTACCCAACATCATCCTCCCATGACCCAGCCAGATGTGGTGGACAGGAGGATACACTACTAATCTGCTGGATCTTTGTTAATCCAATAAAATTGACATGTCAGGATTGATGGTCACGTGAGTCAACAATGTGAAGAGAGTTCTTTTCCTTCTTAAGGGATGTGTGTGAAGTGAAAATTTTTCCATTTAAATTCATAATGGAATTGAGAATTGCTTCACGAAGGAAAGCTTCATGGCTGCCTGTCACGATAGGCACACACGATGATATATACCCTAACTCCCCAGATGAAGGTCTTCTATACAAGGTAAATATATCACACATTGGTTGTATTCAGCCCAGGTGAGTTCTTTAGTCATTATACTGACATCTTAAAATCCATCTTAAAATAAACAATCCTCTTAAAATCCTCATCTTAAAATCAGAGTTTATGTTACTAGTTTGGCTACCGTAGTCCACAAGACAAAATATTCAAATGGGAATAAAACAGTATTTCCATGCTGAAATCTAAAACATCATGATGCAAATTTGAAGATGATACTTCATAAATTTGCATAAATATGATCAGTACTGAAGCAAAAGAGAGCAAGACCCTATGGGGGCTCTGTCATTTTTTCAGTTCAGTTTGGCTGAGACTTTGTCACCCAAAGTAATGAAATTATAGACACTTTATATAAGCTCAGTTTGTGGTAGCTAAATCTTGGAAACAACCCAAATTCCCATCAATTGGAGACTGGATAAAGAGGATGTGGGTTTTTTCTTTATAAAATAGATTATTATTTTGCCATAAATGATGATAAGTTTGAGTCCCTTATACTCCAATGAATGTGCCTTGAGGACATACTCATAAGTGATATAAGTATGTCACAGATATACAAATACCATATCTTTTCACTGGTATGAGAGACTGGAGATGTAAATGAGTTCTAGAATGTATGAGAGATATTGTGAAATAGAAAACATTCAAAGGGAAAAGAGATGATGGTAAGTAATTAGGGAAAAGCGATAGGCATAAGTAATTAGGGAAAAGAAAAAAAATGTGATGGCAAAAGAAGGAAACAAAGCTTATGTATCTGGGAGTGGTGGGCTGTAGAGTGGGCAGAGGAGTGGGAAAAATGAGAATTAATTCATGCCAGATACTGGTACAAATTCTCAATACTGAGTGTGATTATGATGTGTATATAAAATATGCCAATAAAGATTCAAATCTAAAAAAAACCTGTTGTCTTAGAAAACATCTTATTTTGATTGATACATATTTTCAGTACATAATGGTTACAGTTATTATGTAGAATTGATACATGCATATATTTTAATTCTTGCTTTTATAGTCAATCCCTACTCCTCCCTCCCTTCTTGCCCTCTTCAAATAATGTCTCTTCCCACTTAAGAATACTTTATTTTCTTTTTCTTTTTTTTAGGTTTTTTGAGACAGGGTCTCACTTTGTGGTTCAGGCTGGCCCTGCGCTCAGCCTCCAACTCACATCACAGCAATCCTCCTGCCTCTGCCTCCCGAGTGCTGGGATTACAGGTGTGACCCACCACACCTGGCACTGTGGTATGTGGTACTGGTTGCTGCTGGGTGTGAGTCTCCACACCCAGTATGGCATGTGGTTACTGGGGATTGAACCCGGGTCCTTGCGCTTGCAAGACAGGCGCCGGAATCATTGAGCTAAATCCCCGGCCCCAAGAATACTTTATTTTCATCATTTTTCCCCTCAGTTCTTTTTTGATCCCTGTTTTCTCTCTTCCTGCCCTGCTCTTCTCTCCATCTATTGTTCCTTCCTGTTCATCTATATATGTGTGTGTTTATATATCTTTGAGTTCCTTGTACAAAAAAGAAACCATACAATATTTAAGCTTGTGTCTCTGACTTATTTAACTTCATGATTGTCTCAAGTGGCACCCTGCAACTTCCTCAAGCTCATCCTTCTTTATTTCAGAGTAGTACTCCATTGTGCATAAAAACAAATTATTGATGAGCATTTAGGTAATTCCTATGATTTAGCTATCAAGAAATATGCTGCTACAAACACAAGTATGCACATAGGTCTGTAATACAATGAGTTTAACTCTTTAGGGGAGATACCCAGAAGAAGTGGGTCAAATAAGCTTTCTAGTGTTAGATTTTTGAGTAATCTCCAGACTGGTTTTGCAGTGGTTGTACTAGGCTACATTCCGACCAACCATGCAAAGTGTTCCTTTTCCCATCCTAGCAAGCATTTATTACTCTGTGATAACTTGGTGATAACCATTCTTTCTAAGGGTCCAAGATTGAGCTCAATAGTGCTGCCTTCTGCTTCACTGAATGCAAGGTCATGAGTTCAATCCCTGGTACTGCAAAAAACAAAAAACAACCATTCTTTCTGGGATAGGATGGCATATGAGTATTCTTTAAATTTCTCTAATGGCTAGTTATACTGAACATTTTTTCTTGGTTTTATTGGTCATTCACACCTCTTCTGAGAAGTTTCTATACAGTTTAATTGGTGAATTTCTGATTGGGTGTTTTATTTGAGGGGTCTAAGTCTTCAATTTGCTATTTTACTCTAATGTGAGAAATTCTAAGCTTAGGCTTAATACATCTTAATCCACACCAAATAATAAAAATAACAATTTATATTTCCAATCATATTATTTGAAAATGAAATTTGAAACAATCGCCTAGCTTTCTAAATTAGAGATGTGTCTCCATGTTATTAAATGGGGTAAAAACATTGTTTGATGCAGTCTATAATCTTTTACCTGTGGCAAACTAGGGCTTATTGAGACCCTCAAGAACTGAGTCCAAGTTAATAAAATAGAATCATTACCTCACAAAGTCATCAGTTTCCTGGTTCTTGGCTGTTCCGTACAGAAGCATAGGAAATCATTATAAATCACACAGTCTCTCCTCCTCCATTATAGATGAAGCCCACCACTTGCAAGTTGCTCTGGTTTAACTGTGTCTCTTGCATAATTCCAGAGTGCCCAGTGTGAGTCTTAGTGGCAAAAAAACTGACAACTTTGTGATATTTTGCTTAATCTTCTAAATATCCATTTACTGACCTAAACAACATGAAAATAATTGCTAACTCAGATATTAAATGATCTCATAGAAATATCAATGTAAAAATACTAAATGAAAAAATGTATGTGAAGTACTCTAATTTTTGCCAAGATTTTTTTTAACTTAACATTGCCTGCCTTAGCTTTGGAGCTGCACACTTCTGTCCCAGAGAAAGACAATTCCTCAAGTCATTTCTAAGGTAATTCACTGTCCTTTAGCTCTGTAGTTTAAACAATGACTGGGATATGTTATCATTATTCATACAACTCTGTTTTTGCAAAGAATCTCCAGCACGAAGCTCTTCAGTAAGGTTATTGGATTTAATTGAACCCAACTTGGAACACCAGTGAAGAATTCACGGGGTGCAGACCATCTCTCTGATGATGGTAATTTCTACAACACCTTCACATCCTAAATTATGTACAGATAAACCACCTTTCAGCAGATGAAAGGATATATCCTGGCTCAAAAGATGGGGTTGATTTATACCAATACAGTCAGCTTTGGGGTCATCCTACATCAGATCAGCAACAAATACAGCAGCTACCACCACATGCTAGGAATTATGTGGCAGCCTTTCCCAATCTCATTTAAGTTCCTCAATAGTATCCAACATAAAGTCTATTACAATGACCAGATATTTACAATCTTAAATTATATGTCTATACAATAAAAGTGATCTATGGAAGATCAATGTCACTGTAATTTTGCAGTATAATTTAGGTTATAAAACTTTTCATGGCTTTAAATGCATAGAAGGTTAAAGTGACTCATCAGAAATGGCATGTATTTGGGAGGTCCTGGAAGGGTTATGAAAAAAAAGCTAATATTTGACCAGATAAAATCATACATTGCTACAGGTTTATTTCCTCATCTCCAATAAATGACATTACTAAAACCTCCCACTCAGGTATCTGCTGGAATGAGTCTACCTGAGTGAACATTCCATCATTTCCCTGAGCATGTTCTATATATCTTAAAAATCTGCACCCATACATCAGCTAATCAACAATCCCTCTGCAGTGCCATTTTGGGGATGTCTGTGTGCAAAGTCACTCGCAGCTCCTCATTCTGTGTAATTATTAACACTATGATGATCCTTCATGAGATGCCTGAACTAAACCAAACCCTTTATAGGTAACAACTCATTTAATCCTCCCAGTTGTCATTATAATCTTCATTTTAAACCCAAGAAAACTAGCATTTAAGGACATGAACTCACTCATTACAAGACACGCAGCTACTTAGGACAGCCAGAGTCAAAGTCAGAATGTGTGGCTTCAGATTCATGCTCTCGACACTGAAGCACCACTGGATTGAGAGTTGATAGAAACTAAGATTTAATTTCAACCTCTTCACTCAATAGCCATATGAAAACTTTATGGCTTTATTATTTGTTCATCTAAACTTTAAGGGTAATAGCAGTCATTTTGCTGGAAAGATTACACAGATAAACATAGAGTCTCTTTGCATATAATAATTTACAAGCATTATAATAGATGCTTATTCATAATAGGTACTCAAAAATAACATTGGTATTCACAGTTCATCCCTTCAAAATTTTTCTGAGGGTTCTTAGCCATAAGAAAATGATTTGGATCTGTGATGTTTTAATTATAAATGCTATTAATTCCTGAGTACAATTTAGTTCAACAGGTTAACTTTAGTCAAGAATAAACTTTTGATAGAAACTGGAAACAAACACAAGTCTACTTGAGTGGGCCCTGTGTACAAAGCCAATGTGAGGTCACCGGGCATTGCTGCCAGGGCTGGCAGAGATGGGGATGGCAGGGCAGCCAGAGGTCACTGTGAGCTAAAGACTGGGTGACAAGACATAAGAGGTGCCAAAGACAGTGTGCACTGGCCTGCAACCTTGGGCAGGAGCTTCTTTCTCTCTGTGATTTACCCCATGGCTCAAGGCCACACTGGAGTTGGAAGGTTGTTGATGGGATCATGCCAACAGCAGCAAGGCCACAAAAAATTTCTCTTGTTGATTCCTGAAGAG